>QLOI01000210.1:0-30295 GCA_003313605.1 Tuber umbilicatum | reverse complement strand
CTTTGGGGTTTCTGCGGAAAATTATGTTATCGGTTTGGCCCAAAAAAGGGGAGGAAGTAGGCAGGCCGGGAGGGGCAAGGGGCTGGCATCCGGAAGGATGGGAAAGGAAAGGAAAGGAAAAGGCTGTCTTACCGGTTGATCTCTTGTGAGGTCATGTGGAATAGTATGTCGTTTGTAGATACGGAGAAGACGATCTCGTTAATTGAAAAGGTGGCCGGGTTTGGGAGACATTTTACGTTCTACAGGTCGAGGGAGGTGTCAGTTCGGCCTATCGCAGATCACTAAGGGATGTAACCTACTGCTGGTAACTCTAATTGTCGGCGCTTGAATTGCTCTTGGGGAAAGGATACGTGCTTGTTAATGATGTCTCGTACGCTTGGTACGAGAATTACCAGGCTGCGCTGCACTCGTCTTATCTTGGGAGTGATTCTTTCGCGGAATAGATCCTCCATTGAACCACCATCGCCATATTCCGGTATGTCAAAATCAAAGTCGCCAGTCCTTATGAGAGGGTGATCAGCATCAATAAATGGCCCTGTTAGGATCAGAACATCAGGGCATGATTCAGTTGCTTTGTTACATATCTCGCTGAGCGCTTCGAAATGTAGGTTGTCGTCCGTTGTGTATGGTCCTGATGCTACAACGATGTTAAGGCCTCCGGCCGATAAACGATCGGCAGTTTCTCGCAGCGCATTAGGCGAAGATGTTGGATAGGGCAGCCTCGGGATGTCGAGTATTTCGCGGGCAGCCAGGTATTCACCAGACGCATTGACACCTCTCACAGCGACAATTTGTCCGGGGAAAAACGAATAATTCGGAACCGCATCCAACTTCAGTCGGACTCTTGAACCGGCACCCATCTTTCGTGACCCTTCAAGCAAAACGGAAGAGGGCGAAAGTTTCCCATCCAGTGTATCACAAGATATTCTTCCCACAGCTATAATCTCGGAGGGTGATGCCGTAGAGGGGTTTCCGAACTGTTGGTCCGCCAATTGGTGGTGTCCCTGTATCATATCCATAAATTCATCAACCCGGTCATCCATAACTTCTGAGGCTTCGGAGAGTTTCTGATGCATTGGTCTATAGGAGAATTTTTTCAATTCCACACCCAAAACCAGCTTAACCCGACTATTCCATAACGCAGGTTCGGCGTCTGCCGACGATTCGGGAAGTGGGAGGGAAGGCTTAGGGATATGCTCGTTGAGCACTTCAACCGTACTACCCGCATTCTTTCGCTGTGCAAAAGGTGTAGAACTACAAAATGGCCTGTCAGTATGTATACCAATAGATAAAGAAGGGAGATATTACGGTATACTCTGCCCACCAATCCTATGCGGAGTGCCCACCGGTGAAGACCCGATAGCCGCGCCCGGAGAGCTCACATCCAAAAACCTGCCCGCCTTACTCGATGGTGTTTCAAACGGCGCCTTTTCAAACTTTCGTTTAACACTCCCTTTCGCACCGCTAGGTGTCGTGGGCACTAATCCATCCAAGCTACCACCAAAAAAACAATTAGCTTCCAAATCGTAACCTCTCTCTCATAGGTAGAACAAACAATCCCACACGGTCCCCCGTATTCTTCACCCTCGGCGTCCGGGCAACCGGTCTCGAGGTATTTACCCCATGCAGCCGCGTTTTGGACTTCATCTCCTTCCCAAACAACTCCTGCACATCCTTCTTGAACGCCAGCACAGTATCCAGGTTCAACTTTGTGTCTTCCGATCCCATCTTAATACAGTACGATTCCCATTTGTAGAACAGCTCCTCGGCACCGATCCCGTAGATTCTAAGCATGCTCTCAAGTTCGCCGAGGACTTCAGGGGCGAGTTTACCGAATTTTTCAGCGATGGTTTCAGATGTAGAGGAGTCGTCCATTGTGAACGGATTAACCGATAAGTATCCCGCGAATGAAGGGCAATTGTGCGTGCGATGTGGTGATGTTTGTCCGTTGCGGTGTGAAGGGGGGGACGTGCAGCGTTAGTAAATTTCGAAAAAAACGCGAAGACGCGTAAAGCACCCATGCCGCCGAGTGGACTACCGTACCGCCGTATCATACCCCGAGTGCTGTCTACCACAACTAAGCACCACCACCTCCACCCTGAGCCCGTCTATTATAAACCTGACAATAGACTTTAGGGATTTCCTTGGCTCGTTTTATTTGATAATAATAATATGATACTGATAATACTATTATTATGATATCAAACATTTGGTGAAATCCCGGCCCTCCGCACAGGAAGCCCTAGCGCCGCACTAATAGCAGCCTATCCACCCACCCGCTAGTCACAACAGAGCACTCGTTCCACTGGGCTCTATTTCTAGAATCAGTGGCAATCTTCTTTTTCAAGACGGTAAATTGGAAATAACAGCTCGCCTGGCACAAGCACATCCCAATCCTTGAGGCGACAAGGAATTAGAACGTGCTAAGACCTGCCGTATTTTCCAGGTCTCTTTCCCTAGATAGTACAGTACGGTACCGTATGATACTACCTCCCGGTTCATTTGCAATGCCGACGGTTGGAACCCTAACCCACGCACATCTAACGCGAAAGCTCAAACCCTTCACATAACTCCCGGATAGCACAATCATCCACTTGTGCACTCTGCCATACAATTTCTACCTCCTGCCCGCACTGTGGAAGCACTGCATATACGTCTAAAGAGGTTCGGGGGGCAAGGGGCGGCTGGGACCCTCCTTTCCTCTACGTAGTTTATCCCCTTTTTTGATCCCGAATCACACAGCTTTTCTCGGTATACGAACACTTTGGCACCGGGGGGGATCGCGGACATGAAGGGGGAGGAGTGCAGCATAAGTCAGAGTGTCAAGAGAAGTTCAGATTTTTGTGGCTTCCGGGGAGTTTGGTCGAGAAGTAGGGATAATGGCTTCTCTAGTGCTTTACCGGTAATATTAAAGAAGCATAAGACGGCAAAATCAAAAGGAGGGTATTTCCCCTCAGTCATTTCTATACAATCATCGCCGGTCACTCTTTACTCACCGCTCGGTTTCTTGTTGGTGCAAGAAAGCCGGCTTGGCATGTAGGTTGGGACATCTGTCTGACTTATCAATTACTTATCATGCCGGTACTCAATCAACGCCCAACTTATGATACCGGTAATAGAGGGAACACGGTGATGCACTGCTCGATATGGATACAGTACCGGTAGACGCCCGATGCTTCAGAGGAGGTGGTTCGGAAGTTTACTGGGGAATACCGGTGATAATGACGGACGTGGCCTCAACTTGCCTTGGAGCTCTTCGTGTTTTCAGAATGCGGGTCTCAAGCGCAGAAGAGCGTGTTTGTGGTCAAACATGCTTCCAGGAGCAGTTCAACATGCACAGCTTAGCCTGGTCTTGGGCGGTGGTGATATCCGAATGTGGTTAGTAAAGTATATTACTCGTGCTCGAATACACTTGCTTCTCCGTTAATTGCTTTTTCCGGGCCGTAGGGGGAGTTGCCCTCTCCCTTCACGCTTTGACAGCATGGAGAACGCGGCGGTTGTGGCACAATTGCGGTACTGTACTGGGCTCGACAGGGAGAGCCCATTGGACATGAACTGCGACCTTTTGTACTGTCTTTATTCCATCTCTCACGAGTTCTCTTTCGCAGAATCTACAGGAATGGATCTGCTCTGTGGCCTGTCTGTGGTTTACCGGTATCTATTTCCATCTCTTGTGACGGGGGTTTACTGAATGGAGTTTCGTGCCCTCTCCTCAGACCGAACAAAAATGGTGGTGCTCGCACTGTATCCGAATATAGTATGTTAGGTAATCCATCGGTTTTTCTAATCATTGCTGGTAAATTTAGTGGGGGGAAACCATTGAGTGTCATCGATGATAGGGGTTAATTGGTAGAATACAATCGCATGCCATCGATTTAAACTTGGCCCCTGTTAACACTACTCGTAAGATGTGGTCCCTTCACCGGAACTAGCGAATAGTCAACACCGTGGAGAATAACCTCAATTATCAAGGTATCAATAGCCCGATTAGGAATGTTAGTATGTCTTAGGTAGTTTTTTTTATATCGCTCTTGGCATACCTGCACCAAAGTGCTGGAAAGGTACCGTACTAGACCGTTCAAAATGTCATCGGACGTTTTGCATGTATTTGTACCTATTCTCGAGCAAAAGTGTCTGGAGACTTTTTTCAAATCCCCAAGCAGCATTAAATTGCAAAATTTAAGGTTAAAAATTCCGTGAGCGATCCCAGCCGCACCTATCCGGCTTTTACCAGCAAAATCGGGAGAAAAACAAGTTTGCACCAATGGCAGACGATGGTGCTCGTACAGCACGCAGTAAAAAGTAATACGAGAAGAATCGCTTTCCACATTTTCTGACCTGGCATTTCAACGGTTTCCTCCAGTGAGGGTCAGAACTGCATGCCAAGCTTCTAAAACTCTCTGCGATCGGAAGCTTTCCTGCCGAAGCTTGGGAACCTGACACTAATCTAGCGGACTATGGATTGTCCCGAATGCCTCATTGCCTGGCCATTCCCCTGCCCTCATAATTAGCAGCAACCAACAAACCAACAAACCATCTCTCCTTTCTCCTCTCCGCCCTTTCGGTTTTCCTCCCTTCTCTACCATCTCAGGAGCCATCAATCCTGCGGTGACTCTGTAAGTTTTACACTGCTCGCAGTTTACCGTCAACTCGAAGGTTAGAATCCAGTCTAACCCGGACAAAATAGCTCAGCTCGAGCCCATAATATAATAGCTGCCTCGTTTCCATAGTATGCAATGCTGACATGTTTGATTCGTTAGGTTCTTGTTCTTTAGCTGTGGCGGGTAGAAACAGTTGTTCCTTGCACATTATTTCGTTTCCCCCTATCCACCGTTTATGCCCTCACCAGCACTCATCTCTCGACCATACCTACAATTATGACCGAGGTTGCTACTACTGTTCTTAGCGCTGTCCCAGAATCAGAGAAGCTGTCTGCTCCAACAATCACTACGGTAGCTCCCACATCCACCGGATTATCACCTGCATCGGTAAAACCCAACCCTGAGATTCTCGCACAGGAGCAACAGACCGGAAAAAAACTCGGTTTATTTACCGAGGCTCATTCCGAATCGAAGCCTGAACCTGAGACTCCCTTAAAGCCGGACCAGCAGGAGAAATATGCGGAAATCCTCGCTTGGGCGCAAGCTCTCGGGCCAATCCCCGTGTCGTCTGAGAAGGCAGCTGCTACCAGGGAGATTGATGATGAAGAGAAGATGTGGTTAACTAGGGAGTGCTTCTTACGCTATCTGCGTGCAACCAAATGGAATACCGATGATGTGAAGAAGCGTTTGGAGTCTACTCTTGTCTGGAGGCGGGAGTACGGGGTTCGCGATCACACTCCAGAGTACATTGAAGTCGAGAACCAGACCGGCAAGCAGTACTTTCTTGGATTTGATAGGAATGGACGCCCATGTCTTTACCTCAATCCCGCTAAGCAGAATACCGAGAAGAGTCCAAAGCAAATTCAGCATTTGGTATTTATGCTTGAGAGAGCGGTAGACCTCATGGGGCCTGGACAGGAGACTTTGGCATTGCTAGTGGATTTTGCATCATCCACTACTAGTAGTAATCCGAATATTGCTCAAAGCCGACTGACATTAAATATCCTTCAGGGACATTATCCCGAGAGGCTAGGGAGAGCGTTAGTTACCAATCGTAAGTCATCTTTCGTATGACGACGAGTTGCGGTTCTGCTTTTGGCTAACGGGTAATGGGCGCTTAGTTCCGTGGTTTGTCTATGGTTTCTTTAAGATCATCAACCCGTTTATGGACCCCTTAGTAAAACCTCCTTGCTACATTTTTCGTCACTCAGGTCCTGACCTCCTTTCATAGACTCGAGCCAAACTTAAGTTCAACGAAGACATGACTCTGCATGTTCACCCCGGCCAACTTGACAAGAAATTCGGCGGAGAGTGCGACTTCGAGTATAACCATTCAGTCTGGTGGCCCGAGTTCATTCGCATCACCAGGGAGCGCAGAGCACTCTATACTGCTCGATGGAAGGAGCTGGGCTCCAAGATTGGGGCAAGCGAGTTGGAACTCAAGGGCGGGATTGTTCAAGATCCAATCGCAGAGGCTTCAGCAGCGGTTGAGAAGCTGGGGGTGGAATAGATACTAGGATTCTTGGATTTTAAAGCTGGATATGGTGGCTCTTATTCCTTAACAATCCGCTGGCAATTTGCTCTTTTTCCCCTCCATATCTATTTCCTATCACCTTATTTGGGACGCGACTGGGTTGAATACCATAAATTATAAATTATGTTTCTTTTTTTTTTCCGGGGCCAGACGGATAGTATGCTGTTGCACGATTGATTGATAAAACGTGTTTGTTTAGCATGTATTTAGATAGATTTGTGTAACTTCACTCTCAGTGATTCACTGATATATCACGGGGAGTTGTCAGTTATGATATGGTAATGGTAACCCCTTCACCACACCATCGTCGTCAATCAACCTTGGTGCAAAAGTAGTGGAAACGCCAGAAGAAATGCCACGATATCGTACAAGCCCCCCCACTGAGATCTAATCTGTCCTATATATGGTACCTGTATCTAGGATGCCTAGAGTGAGGCGAGCAGGATAGATCATATAGGTTTCGCAACCTTCCTCTCTTCCACGATCCCGGTACGCGCGCACGCCATCTGCCTCCAATTAATCGGGTGCAGCGGATCTCCCGCATCTGTGACGCAATTCCCACCATCCCACATTAGCCCCTTCCTCCCTCACGAGAAGGGGGAAAAAAGGGAGAAAAAAGAATATCATACCAGAATGCGCAACAACAACCCCTAGAGAATTACTAGCGGTAGAAAGATAATAATTCGACTGATCCCCCAACGAAATCTACTCCCCCCCCCTCGATCACACAACCATCAGCAACCCCCCTCCAAAAACCAAAAACAAAAAAAAAACCGGGACGGAGAAACGAAACCACAACAGCCCTAACCACATCCCCAACCCTGAAGCTCTCCAAAATCTTGACGCGGTCCTTCTCCGTGGCGCGAACGTCCTGGACGCGTATGACGCCCTGAAAGGTATGCTCGCACACGCCCATCCCCGCGCCCGCGCGATCCGCCTGCATGGCGAATATCTCGACCGTGGCCTGCCGCGGGTTCAGCCTCGTCACGCGGGCCAGGACAGAGCTCGCCACCTCCGGCAGGAGGAGGGGCTGGTGGCGGGAGGGCGAGGGGCGCGAGACGCTGACGCTCCCGTCCGCGTGCACGTGCGGGATCCCGGCCACGGAGGCGGTGACGGTCGAGGTGGGGTTCTGCGCGTGCGTGCCGGGACCGGGGGTGTACGGGGGTGATTGCGCTAGCGGTTGGCCGGGCAGCGCGATTGGCGGGAGGGTGAGTTTTTGGGACGACATTGGTGGAGGGGAGGAAGGAAGGAAGGAAATGTTTGGTCGCGGTGGGGGGATTTCGAGTTGGGGGGGATGTTTTAGGACGGGTGAAACCCTGCGTCGATCACAGCGACCGGCACGTTCACTAGACTACCGTACAGTATAGACTGCCCACGGGAGAAGGAGAAAATTGGACGGCTGGTCTTGGCACTCGCGGGTTTATTCGTGTTATCGTACTTGTACCGTCGAGTGGTGTTCCCGATTGTGGCTACTAGCATGCCATGCTCGGCCCTTGATCCTTTCCTGATGGAACCATCGTTTCCGATCCGCGGCCTTGCCCAGGGTCGTATTAGCTTTGCGACTTTTTATCGGCCGGAAGGGGTTTCCGTGCCAATGACCGATGCGACTGGATACGACAGTGTTCAATGATAAACCTCACCTCACCGGAGCAAGCGCCTCCAAGATTGAACGCGTTCGGCGGTGCGAGTGACGTACATAATTTGGTAGGTTATAGACAGCTAGATTCCGTTGAATTCGATGCGCCTCTTTATTCGAATACCAGCTTTGGCTTTTCCGCTTGGAGGTATGTTGGATTGTTGGCGCTGTCTGGGGTTTGTGTTGTTACGCTTTTCTTTGTCCAACGGCTTTCATTCAGTCTTGCGCCGGCAGCCAGCATCACTCGTTCGTGTTCGCGGAGGCCTGTGCGGCCCGTTACTGTAGCAAGGTAATGAAAATGACTTGAAAGCTCGATGGGCGAATTCCAGCTAGACTATCTACGATACGTATTTCCGGACGGAGGGGAGAAGGATGGATAAGTAAATAAATAAGCGATCTAGTCTATGCTGATCTGACTCTTTTTTCTTTTCGTTGTATTGTAGAAGAAAAAGAAAGGAAGGGAACCAAATAAGACGGGAAAAATTAAAAATTCAATGATAATGATAAAAACCAAACTTTTGCTCGAGAACGGAGAGGCAGCGATGAAAATAAGTAAAAACGAGTGGTAGAATGTAGAATCCAAGTACTCAGTACGCCGGACGGATAACTCGATCGATATCCATACCGCTGTAATACTGTAGCCCAACTAACTTGGGCTAAAGTGTAGTCCATAATAATACACAAAATAGAATACCCCCCATCGCCCTTTCCCATTCCCGTTCCCATTCCCCCTCGATCCATTCGATTGGGCGATGCGGGAGTATAGATAAGGGTATATATAAAAAATTAAACAATAGAGAAAGAGGACGAGAAAATGGGTACTGTACTGGGTAATATCGCACACACGAATAAAAAAAAGGGGGGGGAAGGAAGAACGTAAAAGAGGTTGCACCCAAAGAGAGGGCCGCTCCTTAGTGAGGTGCTCAATAAAAAAGTTATAGAAGTGTAAATGTTGGGAATTACGGAAAAAAAAAACCCCTGCCATCCACCCACACCTCGCTATGAAGATAATATGGAAAGTGAATATAAGGCCATAATAGGGAATAAGAAAAGAGTTTCGATGTGATGACCAGCCCTGAGACAAAAAGGATAAAAGTGCATGATAGAATGTCCACAGGGCGTTGTGGCATCCGACCAGTTGTTTATAAGCAACAGTTGGAAAGAGTGATATTTGAGAGCTAAATTGTGTGATGTGAAATAGTTACCAGGGACCATATCCGAGCCGGTCCTATAATGAGAACAGAAGAGGGAAACAAAAATCGTCTCTAAACGGCGCAGCCACGGATTACTGGTCTAGAAGTTAGCATCAACGACAAACCGTGATTTGTAGGAATATACCTCCGAAAACCTCCTTCTGCTCACCGCGGTTTTGGCAAGCGCACTGGAGTGTTCCGCCTTCTCTTAAAAAGAGTCTAACACTATGGGGGAGCTCTTGCTCATCCACGTCCGGCAGGTCAACAGTACGGATCTCGCTGGGGATGTGATATTTTCTAGTTTGGGGGGAATTCTATGAAATATTAGGGAATGGTATCACAGAACTGAAGATAGAAACATGCCTCGTCATCCGTCAGAGAGAGGAACAGCCATCCATCCGAATCTATTTTCATGCATCGTCGTCTCCATAGCTATTTGAGGTAACAAGTTAACTCCCTATCCTAGTTGAAAGTGTCCAAAGAGAACATACCATCGTATCAGGTAACTGAACATTGATCCACCCAGCCAAGAGATAAGTTTTGCGAGCTGATTGAAGAGCTGGTGCTGGTGCTGGCGCTGACGCTGGCGCCGGTGTCGGTGCCGCAGCCGATATAACTTCAGCAGCCAGCTCCTTGGTCTTCTTGGACAGAGATGAGCTCATCCTCCTCAAGAGCCCACTTGATGGTTTAGGTGATTTAGGAGTAGTTGGGGACTTGCTAGGTCGGTGGCTGGATCCTGATGAGCTAGAGGAACCCCGTCGGCTCTTTGCACGTTTGCTCTTCTTGCTGGAAGTAGAGCTTGGGCGGCCTTCCGGTAAATCCTCCAAGTGGCTTGAACTTGAGGATCTTGATGGGATGGGTCTATCAACACTCGGTCGGCGGGAGGAGTTTTGTGAATATACAGATCCAATGTCAATACTTCTTCGGCGTGTTGGGCTGGGTTCCAACAAAGGTGAAGAGTTATCCCGTTCCTCAGGACTATTACGAGGAGGATCCGCTACTTTGTCCGGGCCAGATGAGGAGGAAGGTGCAACAGGACTCTCATTCCTGGTGATAGTTGTCGTGACCTGCAGCTCCGGTCGGTTGTTTCGTTCAATGATCTCTATCTTAGGCGGAGAGTGCAGCTTCAGCGGAATGGGAGATACAGCATCCTGGGTAGGGGGTTCGGGGGTGGGTGCTGTTTGGGTCCTGGTTGGCGAAATATATGAAGTAGATGCACGGTATTCAGGAGGGGGGTTCGACAATGTACGAATGGGAGGATTGCTGTGCACACTAACTGGGCGAGGCGGAAAAGGCGGAGTGGGTGAAATATTTCGACTCCTGGGAGGAGAGATTGTGGGAGCTGTGCTCCCCCCCTCGCTCGCCGACAGCATTTCCAACTGTCGAATCCGCTGGAGAACACTTCCGCCACCACCGACATTGACCTTGCGTACTACGACAGGTTTGGTTGTCTCACGTGAACTCTTGAGAAAAGGAGCGGAGACCGATCTGGCAGTCTCAATGACGGGGATTTCGGCGGGCGGTGCTCGCTCGAGTTCGGGTCGTTCAGCTCTCTTGAGAACTTTAGGGACGGCTTGGCTCGGAGCCGCAATCGGAGAAGTGGGTTTGGGTGTTGTTTGGGAAGTGTGGTAGATACTCTTGATGACATTCGGGAGTGGCTGTTGTACGGGTTTCACAGATATCGACCTTGATTCTGCTATAGACACTTCCACTGACTGGTCAGATTCAGTTTCGGCATCGGATTCAGGCTCTCCTCGGACTTTCGTACTTTCGGCCTGTTGCTCTTCAGTTACCGAACTTGCTGCCCCTTCAGGCTGATGAATGTGGTGATCTGAACCTCCGGCTTCCGTTGGTCTAGGTCCTGCACCCGTGTTGATGTTAACTTCCCCATGATCAGTGCTCGCGTCAAACGCCTTCTCGGAATCTTGAATTGATTCTTGTAAAGTCTCGACGGGCTCCCGCTCGGTCATCGATTTGTTGGAAGCGATGTCCTCTTCGAACTCGCTACCGATAGATCTCGCTTCGTCCTTTTCCTTGACATTTACCGGTGAATCTTCCGGAGGTGTGTCGTCGCCAAGTTTAACGTGTTCCTTCACTTCGGGCATCATTGTTTGTCTGCGGAGTTGTAACGCTCTCATCAGCCGTTGTTTTTCGGGACTTAGAACTGGTGGGCCCTCCGGTTGTGGCGGTGACGGAGGGGGGAGAATTGTTGGGGGTGGTTGTGGTGATGCTATTGGGGACGGGAGACGCTGCGGGATCCCTGGGACCGGTGGAACAGGACTAGATTTCACGGGTTCAGAAGCCTGTGACTTAGTTCTGCCTGATGAGGTGCTAGACTTTCTTGGTGTAATTTGAACCGATTTCGGCACTGACGCTACCGGCCGGAATTCCTCCCCTGGACTAGGAAAGGTCTTCGATCGCTCACTTGAGGTATGAGGCCTCTTTTGCGACTCAACGTGTGGACGAGGACCAAGTCTAACCTTTGGCGTGTATGGGTACCCATAAATATCCGTAGGGGAGGGTCTTATCGAATTGGTTGATTTTCGTCTAAGCTCTTCACCACCAGGGAAAGTAGAGGATCGGGGAGAAATTAAATGGTCTCCGTCTTCGTCAAGAAACACCGGTGATCCAGGGCCCCCGTCAGGTGACTTAGTATCATGAGTTGTGATGACCACAGCTAACCCTTGACTTCCGTTGCCCTCCTCATCCGTCTTCCCTAAAGGTACCAGTGACTCGGGGTTGATTGTTGCTTTTAACGGCTCCTCCTCGTCTGCGGATTCGGCAATGTCTGTTAATCGACGTTGTCGGAGAGAGCTATTTGAGGAGGAAATGGAGGCAGTGGCGGTATGGGTGGAACATGCTGAGGTCAGTGCATGGTCACGAAGCTCCTTGGGACAAGTAATTATAATTTCAGTGTCGTGCGGATTGAACCGTTCCACAATAGATTGGAAGTGCACCACAGATCGAGCTATGCAGCCAAATTGAAGATATTAATCCCGGGAGCGACGCACCGATACAATACTTGTAACAGAGACAAAACTCACCCTTGAGCACCCTTGATGTTTCTTCAGGAATGTACTTGATTAAAATATTTCTCCTCCTGAACCGTATGAATCCGTACAATGGTGAATCGTTGGGCTCCTTTGCAGCAGCCTCTCTCATCTCCTCCGACCCGTTGCTCCCGCGACACAAGAATTCGACATCATCCCGCGAAGTGTATTTGATCCAAAACCTTCAGGAAGGGTATCTTGCGTGAGTAAAACCTGCAAACCAAAAAACCCCAGAACTATCTCTAACCAGTATATCCGGTCTCGACAGATGAAAAAGGCCAAACATACCATCCACCAGGCTCAGCACATGCCTTGTCAAAAGCCTCCGTCAATTGTGGGGAATCTAGTCCATTCAGCGACATGATCTCGCCGTGTATGGCGGTGTGTAGGCGAAGGAGTGCAAGAGGAAATTTCCAAGCAGAGTACGGCCGCAACCGTAGGCGTCGTTATCGTTTTATTTTATTTTCGTAGTAATATCGCAATACACCATACCCTCTAAAGCGGCCGGGTTAGATTTTCTCAGGGGTTAGGGGGGTCGGTCTGGTCGGTCTGGTTGGTCTGGTTGGAGAGAATCAAAATAATAGGATGGAAGGGAGCTCGGCAAATAAAGTAAGAAGGGAAAGTTTTGATTATATTGGAATTTTCACCAGGAAAGCCACGATAGAAGGAGGAACAGGAGAAGAAGACGTGGAAGCCCACTTGTAAGGAGTTTTTCTTTCTTTCCACCTTCAGTCGGGCAAAGCAACTCTTAGCCTCAATTGGCGCGTAGGATCCAGCACCTCTTTAGGGGAATTAACGAAGAGGGGCGGAGGTTGATCGAGACGAGTGAGAATGATCCGAATGGGAGACACGGGAACAGGGAGGCTCTGAACACTGTCTGACTTGTCAGAACTTCTATTGTGTAGGTTTGTGCCGGTACTCGTACCGTACTGCACTGTACTCGTACGGTTATGGCGAGAGGCGACGATCGACCGTCTATTGAAGAGCAACACGGCGCAGAAAGTGAATACATGTAAAAGTAATGGGGGAAGAAAAGACTTGAAACAATAAAACACTTGTACAACGAATCAAATCACTTCTAGGGGAGAAATAGGATAGGAGAAGGCTTTTCGGGGGTCTCTGTTTTTCTTTTCTTTTCTTCCCACTATTTCACCCACCCGCACAATGGAATCCCTATTCCGAAGGGCTGGGAACTTGGGAAGGTGGGAAACAGGGACAGGCACAACCCGGGGGGGACATCTTCCCTTTCTGTCACCTCCGAATGATTGGATGGATGGCAGGGGCAGGATATCCCTGGAGAAAGGCATTTGGCGAAGATGCACAGATGAATAGATGCACTGGCGGCAAGGTTCTCGGCCGCAGTATCAGGGGCCTAGTTTGTTCCTGTAGAGTACGAGTACTCGAGTATGCAAAACCGTTAGTCTACCAGCACAGTACGGCATCATACCGTACTCGTACTGCACTCTTTCTTGCCCCCCTTTTTCTTGGTCTCCTTCCGATTGCATTGCGAGCTGCATCTCGATTCTGAGCTCGCTTCGCAGCATCACCCAGAAAACTCACCCCCAAAGTGCAAACTCCACCTTGGGTAACCCGTGAGGTGAAATCTTCCCTTGCAGCCGGGATTGTGATTACTGTACTAGGTACTGGGAGAGATGCGTTTGTCCTTCCATATTCCACCTTGGCGGCTGTCTTCGTCAACCCTTGGCGCCTACATGCAGGGATTGTCATCCACTTCCCTGTTGAAAGGAGCTAAAGCGATCAAGTGGAAGAGAAATTTTGGAGAGGAAAAGCAAAAGAATGAGGATACTCAAGTACCGGTATGGTAGCGGATGGGGAAAAAGGAAGGGGGAGTGTTGTTTCGTCGAGTCCCCGGTTTTCAAAGATCAGGATCGAGGGAAACTCCGCAAAACGCAATATTGTAATCCAATCAGCGTATGGTAGTGGCCCGGCGTCAAGGGTGTTACCCTCTGGAATCTCCGCACAGCCAACCAGAATCCTCCAACCAGCTCCCTCTTCTCTCTGATTGGCGCAGATGGTTAAAACCGAAGCTCATTGTGGTATCATGATTACCTGCATCCGGTAGCAAACTTTGTCCTGCCAACTGCCTCGCGGTACAATAACGGCGCGCTCATGGACGACATAATAATACTATTATCATATTATTGTTTACCGTGCGCATACTCTCAAGAATTTGTGAAACCTCCTTCCATGGTGGTGTGTGTGTGCCCTCATTCCTTCTCTTGTAGCACAGGTGTATACTGACCGAGTGCTCTAGAGCAGTACTGACCTTCATCTTCAAGTGCAAGGTCCCAACTTAGGTCCACTTATCGCACGTATATCTAGGCCAAATGTGCAGAGTCATTTATTTAGGAATCCCTCGTGGCGTAACGCAATGGGATTGAGTGCGGCCTGCGGCATTGGTGCGCATGGAAAATTCCCCGCATTTCAACCTACTTGGGGGTGAACGTTAGCGATGGGATAGACAAGGGTTTGAAGTCCCCGTGCTCATTGCCGTCATAGGTAAAAAATGATCTGGTTTGGTTGGTATAATGCTAGGGAGGGCGAGGAGCTTTGACTTTGAACCCTTGTCCATCCTCTCACTAACTTCCACCCCCCGGGTGCGGTATTGAATAAGAGAGGATTGTCTCAGGACGTCTGAGTTTCCTCTTTTGATGAGGATGGAAGAAAACACCAGCAAAACAAAACGCCACCTTATTGGACATGCACCACGCGTAGAGCGATTAGTCTACGGTACGGCGCATAATTCTGTCCTTGCTCGATTTATCAAAGTGAACACGGGATGGTACAGTAATTACCTTTCACCATCCATATGGGAATTTATGCTCCAACATTCCCTGTTAGGGACGAGCTTTTGTAGTTCCTCGAATATATGATAGGAGAGATTATTTGAACCAATCGCCCGAAGCTAGGGTAAACTTCGGCCTCTCTTAACGAGCGAGTATAGTACGGTACTGTAGAGAAGGCACTAGGCAACGGCCATCGGGGGGCGGGGAGAGTGTAGCTATAGTAGCTTTATTGTTGTTTCCCCGTTTTTTTTATTTTATTCGCGGTTCGGGCCCTGGTGGTAACTTAGGGGAAACGTGATCTAGCAGATTGGGGCCGCCGATTTCTCTTGCCCCGCTTCCTCCGCTTCTCAAAGCCAGCCTCTCCTGCAGTATTGATCCTCCTGTAGCATGATTCTACTGGCACTCCCTTGCATCATACCCACCCGCCCACCATCCACCATCCCCTTTTTTTTGTCCCAAGTGGCTGCTACCCTGCAGGGGTTTTGACCACGCAGCACATTGTCTACAAGTACTTATCCATCGCATCCCCATACGCCAGCACAAGTACCAGTCGGACCTCGCTATCCCGGATGACCAAAATCCGGAGAATCTGTCGGTACTGTACAACGGGTGATCCGGGACAACGGGTCAAGTTTTGCTGTAGAAATTTTTTGAATTCACAGCATTTCATACGGGACAGCGAGGTATCCGTAGTATCGGGATCCGGGACGGTGAGGTTTGACTGTACGCTATCCCAATCAACTCCTTACATAAATCAATCAAGTCTCAATAGTTCCCCCTACCCCATGGTCGAAGTCAAGATCTTACAGCTTTGCTTGACCGAAGGAAAAGTATCAGTCCATTTTTTGTTCAGCCCCATAATAGTAGCCCTCGACGGAGCGAGAACACAGTGATTATTTGTATGGGCATTCTCGTTATACGGCCGGCTCAATCTTCCGTGGAATACTGTACCTCTGCATCGTCCGCTTGACTAACCCATTGTTATCATCTAATTTCTCAAAAATTTGGTGTGGGGTGATAAGGAGGAGAAGTTTGATAGGGGTGCTATCACTAGTAGAGCCATGGGGGGCACAACCGTCTCTACTCACATCTTTATCATTGTGCAATATGGTTCTGGTTTTGGCCATACAAGTAATATTATAATTATATGAGAATTTTCCGTTTTAGTCATCGGCTATCCATTATGGAAAATTAAATTTGTACGAGGGCGGGGGGTGATTCCAATTCTTTGCCCGGGATAATTCGTTCTAGCGGGGCAATTTATATTGGCAAATAGAACTCCCGAGGGATATGTCCGGAATAGCGGTTTTTCCACAATAAAGGGTCCAATAGCGGGGCTCAACTGTAATCTAATTCCCCCGAAGCGCGAGAAGCAAACCCCTTCCTTCCTTCCCTCTGAGATTCTCCGCAGATGGTGCGTCAAAATCTCCGGATATAAAGCGATACTGGGATGAAGTTCACATGGGGAACCGGGAAATGTTTTGGGCGTTTGGGGTCGTGAACAAGGGGATTCCTGGAATTTGTAGGGTTTATTGGGCCCATGAGGGCGGGGGGAATGGCGTATCGAGGCAGGGTCTGCCGGTATCTAGTCCGAGTTCTCCGGGGTGGGGTGCCTTGGGTGGATCCTACGAGAGTATTGTGTGGTGCGCTATGTTTCGTCGACGGCCATGACAGGGCCCTCGGATAGGGGAAAAAACTCCGTCTTGGATGCCACCCGAAGAGTGGCTGCCGGTGACTTCTCCATCGGTTTTTGGATGTGTATACCACACTTTATTACCTTGTTTGACGTCGTGATACGGGCTACATTGTAACAGTCCACTGGGGTGGATGACTGGTAGGGTACTGTACCCGTGCGGTACTGTACTGGCATCACTTGGCTAGTGATGACGACCTAAGGTACGACGGTTGATCGTCCTGAAGCTATTCGTGGGGAAGGACCTCTACCATCAGGTATTATATTTCAGTCAGTGTAAGCATGAGAGAGCACGGGCCTGGGGACCTGTCGGAAGCTTGGGTACCGGTTGGCGGGCCCAAGTATGATATTGAATTCCCTTAGCCTATCCACCTCTTATTCTAGGTTTTGTAGTACCAGTAGTGTAACCGCCGTTCCTGGCGTTTCCCCTTTACCGGCTTAAATGTTGTGTGTTCGCTAGTATCTCGTAGGTATGGTATTCCTCTCCTCTCCAAGGCCCCCGTAGTGGCCCTTTCCCTACCCACGGAGTGCGAGAGTTAGAGCACCGAGGAACATGCCGGGACAAATAACCCCCTGGGAACAGCCCAAATACTGGCATCGTATCGTAATTGCTATCTGCACCATGTTTCTTTGTATCGTATTATAGAAGCCTGAGGAAGACTTTATTTGTGTAATAGTAATAAATTTGGAAATTTCTAGTAAACCCAACTGGTCGAATATTTTTGATAAAAGTAGTATCGTAGGTTAAGAAGATTTTCATGGGTATGGTACATATGATGATAGAGTGTAATAACTACTCAAGCCTATTACCTTCTTAAGTTAGAATTAAGAAGTAAGGTATTATACAGCTTGAGGAATTTATTTGCAACCTAATACCCTAGATAGCTGGAGAGGGCTATCAAATCCTGAGCATACTATATGACTATGCAGTGGCAGGCTTGTAGTAGTAAAACATCTTTACAAATCCTCTCTCTTTTCTTTCTTCTTCTAATACTCATACTATCTCTTCTCCTTCTGTTTCCTTCTTGGATATAGCTGAAAAACAAATATCCACTAATAATAAATATCCAATTTCTGATATAGTACTCACTGGCAGGTCTTTCTTTTCTTCTCCCCTCTTTTGAGTTTTCCTATTTATCTCTTTTAATCTTTCTAGACAAATATTCTAATTCTTTTATTCTTTTCCCTACATCTATTAATTTGATAAATATAAATACAACTGCAATTCCATCCACCCCCGAGGCTGGATCCTTCAAATCCAATAATGTTACTACTACTACTATTATTACACTTTTATCTGGTCAGGATTCTCTTAATACAATTACCAAGAACAATTCCTCTCCTATACTAGTACCTGCTACCACTCCTCTTGAAAAATGTACTGTACTATATACTACTTCTCCCATTCCCTGCCACTGATATTTTTTCTGAATAGATTGCTGACTGATGTTCTTACTAGTAGGTATAGCTTCAGCCTATAGCTATACTGCAAATCTAAAACTCAACTCTATTTTCTCTTGGCTTTCAAAGCTTAAGACTAAGGATAAGACTGTTGATGAAGAGAAGAAGAGAGAAACTACTACTACTAATGGTACTACTCCTGATACTAAGGATCCCAGTATATCTATGGTTCAAGGAGGCATACAAGGGAAAGCTGAAACCGCAAAAAAGGATGGGTGGCTAAAGAAGGCTACTAGTACTAGTAAGGTTTCTAAAAGGATTGGTAGTTTGTTTTTATAGAGGATATCTGAAATGGTATTGTAGTGCTGTGGCTCTGAGAATATTAATAATAATTTTCTTGGGATAATTACCTGTAGAAGTTTGTTATTGGGACTTTTCTCACATGCCTACTTTTTCTTTCTCATAAAAGTAGATTTCATTACTCTCTTGTTTCCTTCTTTAAAATATTTGTAGTCAGACCCCGCTCTCCAATGTTCTCTATCTTGCCTTCTCTTCGTGGATGTATCTTCAGATATATTATCTGTTATACTGAAAGTTGTTTATTCTCGCCCTCCTTCTTGGAAAGTCTACAATTGGTTAATAATATATTGGGGGTGGTTTTTTTTCTTTTTCTTTTTCTTCATTAGATGGTTTAAGCAGTGGGGAGGTTTTTCGGGGTGGTGGGGGTTGGGTGAGATGGGCGGATGGAGTGGTAATTGCACGGTGAAATGGCGGGACATGTTGTGTCACTTGGTTTGATTGTGTACTTTGCCCAAGTGGGGGTGCTAGAGATGCTTGTTCGGGTGATAGCTGTGATGAGCTTTCCTGATTGCGGGTGGCTGTCGTGAGGTTTTGTGATAGTGGTGGGGGTTTAGGTTGTTGTAGGTTGTATTTATGTAGAGGGTGTGCTGTAAAGTACAGAAAAAGGTATGATACTTGGCTCTGTGGAGGGCGGGAGGGTGACCGGGTCAGTATCATACCGTGTCGGTGACGAATAATACTTGTGGAGGTGGTTATCGGTGTCATGGTTGTCGCTTAGGAGGGCTGTGGCAATAGCATAATGGTACGGCATACATGACATGACTCCTTGATGTTTTCTGAAGCATAAGAAAACCTTCCGTCTAGCCTCTATCCCCGTCCTAGATCTTCCCCTTCTCACACAGAATTCTCCTCCCTACATGTCATATGATACCACCGTCAAAATGTCCACCCACTCCTCTACTACCCCTCCAAAACCCGAAATAGACCGGGCCCGCATTGCTCTTGTACTCCTCACCCCCCCTCCTGCTATCCTCAACCGACAAACTAACATTTTAGGCCCTAAAAATCCTAGCAACCAAACCCCCTTCTCTCTCCATCAAAACCTACCTCCATCTCCTCCGCACGCACACCGCTCCCTCATCCCGCCGGCACATAGACACCTCCGCCTTCTGGCACGACCAAGCCACGAAGCACGCAGCACAGGTAGACTACCTGCAAACAAAACTCCGCGAAGCCGAGTCCTCCCTCTCCTCCACCTCTCTCTCGTCTCATGCGCACACAGAGCAGGACTGGGAAGCCTTTCGTGATGAAGGAGGGGAAGGAGAGGGGGTGTTTGAGCTTCTCTCCGCCTTGAGAATCTTAAAGAGTGCCATCGGACCAGCTGAAGTAGCTGGTGCGGTGAAGGGGGTTGGTGGAGCGTTGGGGGTTGCGGTGTCGTCGGTTGTGAAGGGGAGAAAAAAGATGACGATACCTCCCGCCCATCGTAGACGTGGTGGGCGAGAGAGAGGAGGGGTGCGGAAGGGGAATGGGAAGAGCGGGGGTGGTGGTGGGAGGAAGGGCGTTAACGACTTTATATCGGCGGTTGAGTCTACACTTGAGAAGGTGGTATCTGCATTACGAGAGTTGGATGGACTAGGCACGGACGGAGGGCAAAATAGTGGTAGGAATGAGTATACCACAATTGCGGCGTGCGCAGTGATAGAGACATTGACAGGATTGGTCAATTCGATTTATACCAACTCCCAGGCCCTTTCTTCGGCTGCTTACCCCGCAGGATCCTCTGGAGAAGGTGCGCTGGAAGCAAAAGACTTACGCTTGGGTCTCTGCAACGCAGTTATCCAAACTCTATCCTTTCTCGATTCTGGAGTGCCTACAGAGGCGAGTGTAATAGAAGGCGTGATGTGCCACCTTCTTGAAGGCGCAGGGAGGATTCTCTCCGCTAACGGAAATGAAAGCACGGAAGTGAGGGAAACAGGTTGGTACCTTGTGAAGATTCTCAAGGAGATTCTGTCCTTGCATGATAGCCTGGAGGAGAGCGGGCTGGCAAAGAAGAAGAGAGATGAGTTGAGGGGTGTTTTCATGAGTGGGGTGTTTGGGACTGGGCCTGGGCTTGCAAGACAGGAAGAGGGGGCGGGGAAGAGCGCGAACCATTTGGATGAGTTTCTAGCTTCACCGTTTACTAAGGCTATTTGGGGATTGATGGGGTGGAGTATGTTTTCTGCTGGAGGGCCTAACTATGGATAGCTATGCATAACTTGCACCGAGAAGGGAAAGATTTCACGCTACAAGGAATGGAGTCGAGTGCATCGGAACCTAGTACTTTATTACTATAGGAATAAATGGGTGGTATCACAATCATTAATAATCACTCGCCCACTTTAGGTGGGGAATAAAAGTGATGAAATGAAACCCAATCCCATGACAGCTAGAAGCAGGAACGAAACTTCTCTACAAGCGGACGGCAAGAGTAGCCCCCCCTGGGGCATATTGACAACTGGCCCACAGGACTGGTCAGAGAGGCTAGGTTTTGTCCCGTCACAAATACGTTTGCTCCAGTCTCTCGGCCAAGTAATCCCCGGAATTGATTCCGGGATACTTCTTATCTGCCTCAGAAACGTATGTGCCTGGGATAGCCTCAATGAACTTATCAAAGTTTGGGTTACAAAAGTACCTATTATGCCATCTTGTGTCAGCATTCCATTCTTAAATGATATTAGTATAGGTACCGTACGCGCAAGAGTAGCGAGCAGGGTATATGTCCGACTCGGGGGGGATCGGCGGTTCAACGACTTGATGTTCAGTAGAACGAATTCTGTCGTTGGACCAGCGAGCCAGGAGGTCACCCGCGTTTATCACGACTAAACGAGAATTCAGCCAATGTTTACGAATGGTGAGAGGATAATTCAGGGCTTACTTGTGCCAGGAATAGGCGTAGCGTTAACGAACGTCCCCTCCGGGCTACGGACTTGAAGCCCCCCGCGGTCGTCCTACGCCCATAAGATAGGGTGCACTTTGATAGGGCAGGGTCACAAGTCAAGGCGGACGAACCTGAAACAAAAGTGTAATGCTCCCATAATCCGTGTGTCTCCCAGCACGCACCTGGCCCTTATTTTTCACAAATACCTCCTTAGGGGTGCTTGGATAATGCAAGAGCCTAAGGGTGTTGTCACCCGTGCCTGTATACTCGTCGAAGAAGCCCTCTTTAAGACCGAGCCCCAATCCGATAGCGCGCATGACATCTATGTGTAGGCCTTTGCAAGTGTCGAAGAAGGCCTTCATTTCTGAGACAAAAACAGGGTCTTCGGGCCAGTAGTTTGGGTACTCGGGTTCGTCATCCCTTCCAATTTCAAATGATTCTTTGAGGTCGGGATTGGTGAGACGGAGGGAGTCGATGAACGCTTTGTCTTGGACCGAAGAGGGTTTTTCGCGGCCGTGCGACACGTAGCCGCGGTTGGATCGAGGACTAGTCTGAAGTACTCACCCACCCGTGTTAGTTTGTGGGTCAGAAGAGGAGGAGGAGTTTTAGCAGCATGGTGAAGTGATTACCCATGCCAAAGCTTCCTTCTCAGCTTTAGGTCTCTTAAAAAACGCGGCCGATTCAGCAAACACTCGGTCAATTGTTTCTTGGGGAATGCCGTGGTTCTTAATATATCTACCAAGATTTACCTGTTTAACAAACAATACCCAGAATTAAGATGCTCGGGGAAGGTGAGGGGTAAATCACATGAAACCAGCGTCTTTAAAACCGTCTACCATTCCTTTTGCAACGGTCCTCCTTTCCTGCTCGTCGCCGTGAAGGAAGAGAGAGAAATCGATGAGCTGTTAATATGCAAAAACTGGCTTAGTACAACTTATTAACTGGACAAACAAGGGGTTAGTGGTGACACTATACCGCAATGAACAGGCTATCCTGATCGACAGCTGTTCCGATAGCATCCGAGGACACCATCTCTCTCTCGAAGAGGATTGTATCTAAACTAGAGAGTAGAGTAAGGGGAGTTGCAGGTATTTTAGGTACAAACAAGTGTTTTTGTTTTGGCAGACGGGAAGAAGAGAGTGGAGAGCGGGTAGAGGTACAGCACAGTAACTTATGTTTGAAAGGGGAGAGGGGTTCCTCCGGTGGTAGACTGTGCGGTATGACGAGTTCCCTATCGCAGGCGCATATCTTGGATAAGGTAACTGGAAAAACGTGACTTTCCTATTCTAGCATATCGATAATAGGGAAGCGGAGGGGTTGGGTCGGGATATTCCGCTTCGCCGAATCGCGATCGGTGCACCTACATCAAAGACTACCGTAAGAGTACTGGTACAGTAGGTAGGTATATAATAATATTATTATACTGTAATACAACATAGCACAGATACCTCTCCTTCATCTATTTAAAGTGTCTTCTTTTCCCAGATACATGCCTCCTAGTAGACTCTCAAATTTTACCTGCGAGATAAGCACATTGGCCATAGTTATTACCATCCCCGGTTTGCCGCTTGTCTTTCTTCACAGTTGCAGTTAAAAGCTACACCGATTCTTTGGGGTACACGGTCCAATATTCGTAATGCCTATCGTCGATATCCACACACATGTTTACCCACCTTCATACATGGAGAGTATGTACCCCTCCCCCTTGCCATTTCATATTCTAATGGAAAATCTCGTAGTCCTCAGGTCTCGCTCCACAGTCCCCTATGTCCGCTCTATTCCACCCACCAACTCCCCTAGGCTCTTCGTCCTGCCCAGTGAAGATCCCCCCAGTGCAACGTCCACCGGCCGTCCTATTGGCCCCGAATACTATGATATAGCCCGGAAGGTTTCCTTCATGGACATACACAACATTGATATCTCCATAATCTCGCTAGCGAATCCATGGCTGGACTTCCTCCCCTCGTCCGGCGCTGCAGCTGCGGCAGAAGCATTAAACAGCGACCTAAACACCATGTGTGATAAGTTTCCGGGCAGACTATTCGCCTTCGGTGCCATCCCTGTTTCCGCCTCCGTCGAACAGGTTGTGTCTGAAATCAAGCGGTTATCCGGGATGAAGTACATGCGTGGGGTGGTCATGGGCACAAATGGATTAGGAAAAGGACTCGATGATGAGAGATTGAACGAAGTTTGGGCAGCGCTAGAAGAGACTGGGCAAACTATGTTTTTGCATCCACATTATGGCTTACCGAAGGAGGTTTATGGACCTACTGGCGGTGAAGAGTACGGGCTTGTCCTTCCTCTAGCATTAGGGTTTCCACTTGAAACCACGATTGCTGTCTCCAGAATGCTGCTATCGGGGGTTTGGGACCGATATCAGGGACTGAACGTCTTGCTCGCGCATAGCGGTGGCACGCTGCCGTTCCTTGCAGGCAGATTGGAGAGCTGCATTGCGCATGATGGAAAATTGTTTCGGGAGGGCAAGGTTGCCAATCGCCGGACAGTGTGGGATATTTTGCAGAAAAATATTCTCCTCGACGCGGTTGTGTACTCGGAAGTCGGCCTCAAGGCGGCTGTAGACGTCGCAGGTGCGGATAGAGTCCTCTTCGGCACTGACCACCCATTCTTCCCGCCACTGGAGAAGAATGGGGGGAAGGAGGAGTGGTTGAGCGTTACGACGAACTATAAGGCTATCAAGGACGCATTTGGCGCAGGAGAAATGGAGAAGGTAGAGGGCGTGCTGGGAGGGAATGCGGTGAGACTATTGCGGTTGGTGGTCTGAGGAGAAGAACGGATGCATGGATTTTCACTCGTTGGCGGTGCCCGGTAAAAGGGGAACTAGCATAATGAGATTATGGCGGGCGGGTTCCAGTTTCTGCGAATCTCAAATGATAGAAAAATACTTGAACGAGATCGGCTGGCTCATTTTGAGGTGAACGTGTATGGCTATCGCGAAAATCAAACAGATGACCAAGCAAATACCCTAGGGCTGGCAGATTCTAACAAAGCAGATAATAGTTCCGCAGGCCACTGTAACACTACCTAGGGTAAAGATCGCTAGGTACCCGTATAACGGGCTTTGCGCTCCTATGCACATCATGACTAGTTACTAGCATAAAATTACATCCGCTACCAAGCCTGCCTGAAATATAAGCTTAGATGCCCCAAAGGAAGAAGTATATATATAATTTCTGGACACAGCCACCGCAAAGGCTGCCGAAAACCCCCCCCGGCAGACACTACCTTTTCAAAATGTTGCCGGGAGTCGCCGGGGAAATGGAAAATGGAAAAGCGGAGTGAAGTATCGTGAGGAATGATGGGAATCCACAGTTTAAGGGTATCGGATAGTGGGGGTGAATACTTTAGTGGGGCCAACCCCGATGAACTATCTCGCTCAGGCAATACCTCGTGGCGCCCTGAACGGGGTTACCGTAAATCAGGAATATGTAGCACTCCTATGTTATGCTTATCACCGTATTATTATACACTTCCCAGAGATCTTTGGCCACAAATGTGTAATCCACGACTTGTTTCCAGATCCGCTTCTCTCGTAGTTTTTTCTCGTCACTGATATCCCTGTCCCGAACACGTAAA
Organism: Tuber umbilicatum; assembly: GCA_003313605.1. NCBI lineage: Eukaryota > Fungi > Ascomycota > Pezizomycetes > Pezizales > Tuberaceae > Tuber > Tuber umbilicatum. The sequence goes on along the minus strand of QLOI01000210.1, from coordinate 5,569 downwards.
GATCCCGTCGTCGGAAATCAGCGGTCAATACTTGTAATTTATGTTCTGCCTTTTTATCGCCCCCTGCTCCGGCCCCACCGCTAACAGTCGCTGAAAATAGCGGCAGCCAAGAGGCGAGTGACCGGTGGTGAAAGGCCCAACTTGCTACATCAATCGATAATAAACACCCCACACAACAGCGAGCAAAACGGACCGGAAAGGCGCACAGAGAGGGCCCCTTGTCACCGCGTCTGCAAACTATGTGCCCATTTATAGGTATATTCCCAGGCAAGTTGAGAGAATTGCTAAACCTGGTCCCTACCCACTCGCCCGTATCCGTCTTTCTAGCCCCCCGGAATATTCCGATATTGGGAATTGCGTACTTAGACGTCCACTGGCCAGGCCACAACGAGAGCTCCAGGACCATATTGCGATAGCCTTGGTAAAGATCTGAGATTAACCCGGTCAATGAGCCACGCTGGAGGCCGCGAGATCTGCGCGCGGGTTGAGGGGTGATAAGGGTGGTGCTTTGCAGGGGAGGCGAGAAAAGTGCATGGAGAGCACATCGGATGTGTCGAGCGTTACCTACCCGCACAAGAAATGTGGTAAGTGCCGGCTTCCGGAAGGGGAGTGAAATACCGTACGGTAGGCAGACACAATACTGCCCACCGACAGTGTAGGAACTGTTGGAAATCGGTGCCCATAGAGGCGTATCGTATGTTCCTGTGATTCTAGTATCGAGTCACGAATGAACAAAACCATGGATCCTTTTTTCTCCTGCTTTTAACTTTTCGGGGGAACGCACCGCGCCCGAAGCCCCGTCGCTGCGATAATGATATTATGCTGTGTCATCGGAAGAGGGTCGGTCATCACATACCTTCAGGTATTATAGCGGGTTGCTCTTCCAATACGTTGCTAATTTCTTTACTTTAAACCCTCTCACTGTTGATCTTTTATTTTAATTTACTCTCCGGCTTGGTTATGATATTATTGGGTGCTTATTCTGATTCTGTTATTTCCCCCCAGCCTTCTATATCTGGGGAAGATTCGTCAGTGTTTCTCTTTGTTTCGATTACTCTCTACTGTCTGCTGTATTATGTCTCCAATTGACAATATATCAGTTTCTATTAATCTTCGAGTAGATATATCGTGTGATGCACGAGGGTAGTCACTTATAGTGACGATAACGGTTGCAAGTACGGTAATTCATCCTCGGGGATGCACTTTCCAGATGATGCTTATCGCGTTGCTAATGCTACCTCTACTTCGGACAACGGGTAGCGCCTTGAATAATATTCTATCATAACAATATCATGACTAATTCGTAGAGAAACCCTATGGCCCGAGCCTTCCAAACAACCCGGGTGGATGGGCAATGCCCAACACACCCACCAGCCCCCCGTCTACCTCTTCAAAGTCTTCTGCTTATTAGCGTTTACAACTAACTTCTTCTGTACTGGCAAGCCCTTCCTGACCCTGACAGTGTCCATATACTTTCTCGCAACATTCTCCCTATCGGCCAACTCCCCCAGATCCTCCAATTCGTCTTCTGTAAAAGGGATCCAAAAGGGGTCCTCATCAAACAGCATTTCGTAGCCCGTGAATATCAATTGTGGGCTGGCCGCCCCAGAGGTACGCTTTCGGATGTCATCGCCGAAACCGAAGGATTCTGCGACTGGGAGAACTGCTTTGATGGTGAAGAAGGGAGTTCCCTCCTTCATTTCTTCAGCTACGATGCGGCCGCGGCGCCGGGTGATGACTGCATAAACCTTTCCGAGGACTTCGGCTAAAGTGTTTTTAGCTTTTGGACTCAAATACGATCAGTCAAGCAGATAGAACTTACTTGAAGCTTGGATATCGCAGGAGTACATAGCCATTAATAGCCTTGGAGACCAGTCCAGGAACCCTTTGTGTATGGCATCTCGAACAGATGCAATTATTTCGTAGTTTCTGCTTCTTGCCGCAGCTCCTTCGAGATTCTCGTCATCGGGTGAATTGGTAGCTTCTTCGACAAAACAAGCGATGCCTTGAATCGGTTCCTGGCAAAGGGGCCCTTGGGCTGTAGTAAGTTGAAAGGCGTGAGAAATTCGATCCTCTAACCCACGAGCTATATCAGTAGTAGCTTCTTGGTCTTCTATAGCCTGTGTGCGCTGGGATTCCAAAGCGCTGTCGTGAAGCCTACGGGTAGCACATTAAAATCGCATTGACTCACGTAGGAAATGCAATAACTTGATCTCACTTACAGTTTTCTGCAAAGCCCTTTTCCAGTAGCATCAATTAGAAGATTAGGACCAATTCTCCTCGGGCCGAATGCAGCAATCTTCTCAACTACACCATTCCAGACCTCTTGACCCACCCCCTCGAAGGACCTCTTCAGCCCCTCCTTAAACTCCTTTAGACTCAGTACTTTAACTTTCTGTGTCCCGTCAATCTCTTCAAGATCAGCTGAGACCTCATTTTCAGCCGCTACTGCTGCTTCTTCGGATCCTCTTCTCTCGGAGTAGAGCTTCTTGATGGATGCTATGTTCTCATTCAGGAATTCTGTCACTCGGTTCGGCAATGGCCTGATTCTTATCCGTATTGAAACTTGCTTGGACGCTGTAACTACTTGAATCGTTCCTCTCGGGAGGTTGGGATCTTTCGGAGGTGACATTTCTGCTGCTGAGACGATTGTCTCACGGTATGGAACGATAGGTGCCGATGATTGTATATCAATCCTTGCAAACCGTTCTCTGAGATCTTTCAAGCAGCGCTATCAAGGAATGTTAGCAAATATTTGCTAGGGATTCCGGCCCATAATCGTGAGTTGCCAGGGTATAATGGAGGTCTATTGATTACCTCTAAATGCAACTCTCCAGCGGTCAATAATACATGCTCTCCGGATTCCTGAACAATATATTCTGCGCAAGGATCTGCTTGCTCAAGCAACTTGAGGCCCTCAATCATCTTGTTCAGCTGGCTAGGGTTCTTCGGCTCTACGGCTACCCGTACAATTGGTGGCGCCCCCGAACCAACTCCAGCCAAATTTATACCACCTCTGTCCATGCTGCACAAAGTTCCACTCTTGAGTAGTTTACCCTCTAATCCTCCGATAGCGAAAACATTTCCTGCAGGCACCTCATCGAGAACCTGTAGATCACGTCCCATCATGTAGTAAAGATCGGTAACTGTAAATTTATGGACATGTTGATCTGGGCGCGAAGGAGAATACTTAGGGCCCAATACATAGAGCTCTTGCCCAACTTTGATAGTCCCAGAGTAGAGCCTAGCAAATCCGATTAAATTCTCCTTATCTTCGGCCTCCTCCGGCGCTTTCCTTGAACCTTCCGGACCCTCTTCGATGGTGTCTTGCGGTGCGTCTGACTGGCCGGCACCATCTACCCCCGATTGATTCCCGGGACCCTCTACGTTCCCTGATGCAAGTGCCCTTGCTATCTCTATTCTTTTTTGTCTCCCTAACTCCCTCATTTCCTCCGCAGTCAATTGCACACGTTGGGTCTTCTTTAACTGAGACTCTGGTACTGCAACCATCTTACTCACGTATGCCATGACCGGTGCACTTTCTGACTTGTTAAATCCAACCATGGCATTCTGGACTACCTCTGAGACCTCCCGTGAGCCAGGAGCACTAGAAATAATAGCAGGTATCCTCTGCTTTTGTGCAGCAGGAGGTGAGGGCAAGGCCTCAATAACAGCGACAAGAAGTGCCGAGGACAGCGGGAGCCATTGCGAGAATATGGTAGATAATAAGGATCGCGTATCTTTAGATTTCATTTCGCGAGGGAGTATCTTGAGCCCTAGGGACTTAACTATCTTCTCGATTTTTTCTTGGTCTCTACATCAAGAAAAAAAAAGAGGGAGTGTACCGAATGAGCTTCAAATACCCCATTGATGACGTATATTGGAACTTGGAATAACAAACAAGCAAACGGCAATAACGGAAATGAGAATGAAAATAATAGAAGGAAAACGTACTTGTTAAGTACGGTTGATGCATACACAGCCCATATGTTGTCCAACACAAGTTGAACAAACATGGGCTTCAAATTCCTTCCTTTTAAATGCTTCTGCTGAAGTACCCGCTTTGTCTTCGGGTCTAGATAGTAATCTCCCCAAAGTACCTTCTCAAGAATCGACCTCTTGATCCCTAATTTTTTCTCATAAATCCCAGCAAACTGCCGAACGGTAAAAGCCCAACCGTCAATCGCACTGGCGAAAATGACGTTATCCTTCTCCGGAGCAAAATAGATATCCTCATCATCCTTTTCTTCGTATTCGCTCGTGGGTGTATCAGCGTTTGACCCTTTCCCAGTGCTCTCTAAAATTGCAGAGTTGGGCTTTTCCGCCTCTTTCAATCTAGCCTCGAGGGTTTCCCGCCATTTCAGATCCTCCTCCATCCTTTCACCTGCGAAGAAGCTTCCCATGACTGCATTAACCTGCCCCAATAATTTTGAAAGATGAACGTAGGCCTCGTGCGGGCTAAGCTTGATCTCGGTTACCAATCTATCGATTTTGTTAATAACTAATATAGGCCGGATGTGCTCAACCCAGGTCTGACGCAGAACAGTCACTGTTTGTGAGCAAACACCCTCAACAGCATCTACCAAAACCACAGCACCGTCACACAGCCGAGAGGCTGTGGAAACTTCGGAGGAGAAGTCAATATGCCCGGGCGAATCAATTAGATTTATAAGATACTCATGGGGGACAGATTCGGCTTCTTCAGCATCCCGTCGCATTAGGCGGAAATGAAGCGATATCGCCGATGACTCCATGGTAATGCCCCGAAGTTGTTCATCCGGACGAGAATCAAGGTAGCGGACGCGCCCGGCGAGTTTCGGGGATATGATACCATTGGTCGAAATAAGGCAATCAGTGAGTGACGTTTTTCCATGATCCTAAGGTTCCAAAGTTATCCACCTATTGCTTTCAACAGTATTTCCAAGCAGATAGGGACAAGAGACGTGGCGAGAAGGTATAGCGGACGGGGGCTCAGCAGGTGTAGGCTTACAACGTGGGCGAGGATACAAATCTAATACCGATGGGGAAAATGTCAACCAAAGTCAAGTTTCATTGGCCCCACCAAGAGGTTTGAGCCCCAGAATAGAAGGGACACTCACGTTTCGGATGTTGTCACTATTCCTTTGAAGAGCGGCTATCTGGGATGGAGTGATGGGGGGCATAGCGAGGTATGTAAGAAGATGTCAATATCAGCTGAAGAATATGGTGATGAGTGGAGTGTGGTCGAGGGCGAGAAGAATCGTGGAGAAAAGTGGTTTGCTCGTTCGGGGCTCTACGGTAAGTACTTCCTCCTATTCGCTCCCCCTTCTTGGGAGCTCAAGTTAAAACGGCTGTGAGTTGAATTATCATTCACAGAGGGGTAAGCCAGCCCGGGCCCCCCCACATTTTATTTTTTTACTGCCCTGATAAGCCACATTGAGGCTCAAGACGCTTTTCAGCATAGCAACCAGGAATTCACACGAAGTGCTGGATTCCAGTGAACGACGAAGAGAAAGCACTTGCACAGTACGGAGGTACAGCACCTAAGTCGTGTAAATACCACTAGCAGGGGGCTGAGCTAGCATGAGAT
>QLOI01000209.1:0-12856 GCA_003313605.1 Tuber umbilicatum | reverse complement strand
GCCTTGGCGAAAAACTAGGTGTGGTTTTTTCAATCGCTGTGGTTGTAACGGAGACGGAGCATGCATGGTAGGGAGGGGCCTTGACAACCGTTATTTGGGGGTTTTTGCTCCATCTGGAATCCAGCATCATAAGTTCTCGGCACAAAACTGCCGGTCTTCGTAGTACGGGAAAGCACGAGGCCAACTTAAAATAGCTTGGCGTGCTGCACGGGTCTGACAGAGACATCCGATCGCTGCAGCCAAAACAACCGACTCGGCTGTCAGAGCAACTGAGGCCCAGTAACACAAACCCTAGATGGAACAATCGCTACTTCCCTTTTCGGAAAAAAAACAGGCCCCGACCTCCCGCTGTCAAAAAATACTCACTGGTTATCACTCGAACTTCCTAATCTGGTTTGGTCTGATAATAATAAAGGTGGGCTGACTCCCGTCAACCGCCGAACACAGTACGAGTAAGCACTTGTGCACTAGCACAATCAAGCAAGGAAGCACCTCTCCACTGCGGAGCGGACGAAGAGGTATCGGATATGTTAGGTAACCTATGGGGGGGCTGGGCATTGGAGTCAAATGGTCTTTCGTGGGGCGACCTAGATCTCGTGAGTCTTTTTTTTTTTCATTGAGCTTCGGGGAGAATCCGGAGAGGGGATCCAAAGGCACTCAGGAAGGTAACTTGGGTGATCGCGGCATCATGGAAAATACATATATGAGAAGCAAAAAGTCAAATACCCGTATCCCGCTCCGCTGGCGTACAATACCCCGGCTTCCAACATAACTCCAACCAAAGTCTCATGCAAGGGGAACTTATCAAATAGCAACCCATGCTGGTAGGGTTTAACGCCAAACCGAATGTCCTGCACACCTTGCTCATTGCATGTTTGTGCTCCCTAAGAAAAATTGGAAATCATCACCGGCACAGGGGTCCCTAGCAGGACGAGGAAAAGTGCTTGACGTCGCGCCCGTATTCTTCCAAAGGTACGAATATGTCCTGGGTGCGATGCCGTATTATCGCCTGGACCCTGAAGTCTCATCCTCCTCACTCGTTACCAACAAAGTCCTCCTCAGGCTTTCAGAAAACTGCCACCACACCGCCCCGTAGCAGTCCAATCTCCGTTCATAATCCACAGTCCATTTGGCAGGTAAGGGGTCTGACAGCCCATTCCAGGCATCCGACGGGGCGAGTGGGGACACCAGGGTCCTCATACCTAGATTGGATCCGGATCCTGGTTTAGCTATTGTACTTGTAGGTGTGTTATTGTGCAGAAACACATCAAAATGCACAAAGAGTAAAATTATCTAAAGAACTTCTGTACTTCGTGGTGTCCACCCTTAACTGAAATTGAATAGAAATGAAATAGCAACTTGTACATATTTTGTTATGTTACATAGTAATACATTAGCTATAACCAAGTCAGGTACTCGGGTGAGGGGGAAAATATTGGGACAAGTAGGGGGTGATGGAATTGCTGGAATTAATAGCCGTCTTACTTCGTTGGTTCCTGAATCCTCCTTCTACGGTATTTGCGCAGGCCGCTCCTACCCTTGCTTGTCCCAATACTCCACTCCTACCCCTAGTATTGTACTCGAGTATACGTTGCGGGCGCGGCTACAGATGCCTGTGTCCCGATTAAAGTATGGTAGCGCTCCGGCTGAGGCATTTTCGGACCGAGGACCAGAATGAAACGGCCCCACTGGGAATATCTGACGAGGGGCCATACCAGTACTATATCTTCTATCTTGTGTCGATGTCAGCATCGCACAGTATGAGCGGGGCGCATCGCCTCTTTTCATCATACGGGGAGTAATGTGGTGCGGTATACACAAATGGTGACAAGAATACGAGAGCTATAATCCTGTTGAAGCATTGAGAGTGGGGGATTTGGAATGTCTGGCTCACTTTCTAGATTTGGAGAGCGTTATAGTAATTGCTAAATCGCTCGAGAGTGACACTGCTAACGATTTTGCGGCACTTGTACAAACACGGTATTATTATCGGTAGAACCCGAGACGGGTTGGAAGGTGAGGAATCGCTTCTGGGGCTTTTCGCGGTTCGAGTGTCATAGGGACACTTTTGCTCCCCGGGTGTTAACTTAATTCTTGAAGTATGGGGTGATACATTTTAGTCAACTCTATTAAAGTACGATACTCGTATGCCTATCAATTCGTCGTGGGCATCGTCCTTACTACAGGGACCATGGGAATCGGTGACGATACTTGCCATCGTGGTCAAGATGCTTGCAAAAACTCAAGTCGTCCGAGATAATCAAAGGCGTTTCCAGTGCAAGTAACACGGCATGGAAGAGCCGGACCATGACCACGATGACACTGTGATATTACAAGTATAGCTACTCCTCGAAGAGTACATCTTACGTTTTCCTCGACAGAAACTACCGACGCATTTCCGGTATTACAAACCCAACCTTCACTGCCTCGCGCTAGTATAGGAAAGTTATCACACCCGTTAGACCTCTCGCCCCTCTTTACACGCCCAAGTTATGCAAGTTATATCAATCTCAATCAGCAATAACAGAATCGTTATCCTTTGGCGGATTCGGATACCACCTGCTCCACCTTCCGTTTCCGAGCGTCCCTGCACCATTGGGGCCCTCCTGTAGGAGCGACCTGTCACTGCGCAGTACGGTACTCCGTGTTCTAGTACCAGACTCCCCAATTCGTCCGAACTCCCCCACCCATGTGACACTTTCCCGTGGCGGTCTCAACTCCCGGTCCGCCCTTCGGCCAATTGTCCACGTGTTACCTTGAGGCGAAACCACCCCAATTCACCGGATTGAAGTTGTGCTTCTCTGGTACAGTCTTCATGTAGTCGTGACGAAACTGGGCGGGCGATGAACAAGGCTATTAGGTGGGCTGAAAAGGAGATCGTCAAGGTTAGGGTTACGAAAGATTACTGCACGTGCACTCGTACAAGTAGTCATTGATCCCTGTCCGTTGTCCTCCTAGTTTCATCACGACTGCGGTGAAGGCTTTGCTCGAGCATTGCACGGTACTACTAAAAAGAATACAGGTTCCCGGCAAGAGCTCAGGCTGAACATTTGAGTCTGGATTTAGATGAGCGCTCAGACCTGCACAGACAATCTGCTATAAACTTTTAATCCTTGTGTTTGGGTTCTGTTGTGCTGGTACATGCCGGCAACTTGTAGCAGGGCCCACCCCGAGGACCTGAGCACAGCACGGAATTGCTATTCGTCCCGCACGCGCATGAAGGAAAGATGCCAAGGCGAGTCTCGGCACAGGATGGCAGAGGAGTGCTTGTATCTTGAGGGGGATACCGGTTGTCTGGGTGGGCTTGGGCAGGTAGGCAGGGTTCCCCCGGTGAGGATAATGACCCGGGTACCCCCAAAACGCTGGTAAGGCTGAGATTTCAACGGAAGAAGATAATTTTTTTGGAAGAAATCTAGGCTTATACAGTCGATTGGTTTGAAGCACCTTGGCCACCAAGGAGGACCTTGCTTCAAATTTCTACGGCCTTTTGAGAGATGATGGATTTTGTTGTCAAAGTCGCTTTTTTGGTCTGCTCTGGTTGCAACCCCCATAGGCGTCCAGATTTTCAATCTAAGTATGCACGATCGACAAACATACGGGTACTTGCGCCATTGCCCGATTACATGAAAGTGCTAAATCGCTAAGCTACGACAAAGGCTTTTCCGATACGGTACCGTAGGCGCCGGGATTTTGGGTATTTCAGGGCGCCGGGCCGACGGGGTGAGAAAGTAGTGTGTGGCGCGAAGTTGAAGGCAAGGTCACCGATGCCGGTAGCATGCGGAAGGCGAGTCGCTGGAATTTGCAGGTATGGCGTTCAACCTGGGAGTTTGCGTTCCTGAACTAGGCTCTAGTCGAGATGAAGCTCCCTGGATGCAGTCCAAAGGCTTGTTAGGTCATTTTGAAAAGACATGTCTAGCCGGTGAAGATACGGTATTTATGTACAGCACATTGCCTGAATACGAAGAAACAGCACGGCGGAAACACGGTAGCCGTAAGCAGGTAGCGTCCTCCTGATATGAGTGAGGGTAATTTGGTGGGTAAATCGCCATAACATACTGTACTTAGCACTGTACCGCACTCTAGCCTTTTTTTCCATCTCCCTGATAACGACGATGAGGGGGTATGGTAACAATGCCTTAAACGGCATACAGTCCACGAGCAGATAGCAAAGAAACGTGGGTTTATTAGTTAGCCTATTCAATTTCAAGAAGGAAGGAAGGCGTAGCTAAATTATTTTCCACAATGGGCCCTGGTAAGACCCAGACACAGCTGAAGCCAAGTTCCTTGTACATTTTTAGCACATGCTGGCAAAGCCACGAAGTAATAGGCCTCGCATTCACGATATACCTCACTAGGTGTATCTGACGTTCCGCGATACGAGGGGAGAATAACTGTCGGCAGACTAGGCTTTCGCGTCAAAACTCTATGAAAATTGGTTAACATTCGTTTGCCAGCTGGTTTTCCAACCGGGCACGTCCACACCCGGGGCCAGACCCACCGCGAAAGTATTGAACTCTCATCGCCGGTTTCAATGCCACTACTACTTCCTATCCTCAATACCAAAAATAAAGGCAAAATGGCAAAGGGTGCAAGAGCAGAGATGGAAAACAGGCCTAAGGGTGCTCGAATAGAGCCATATCGGTAGTAAGTCAATATAGAAGTTGCCAAGTCTATGGTGGCAGTTCTGAGAAGGGGTGAATACGAAACTTGTAGAAGAGCTTTTGCTCTCTGGGGAAGGAGTCGTATAAGATGTCCCTGAAGGCGCTAAGGATTATTAAGACTTACTAATTGCGCAAAAGAAATGTAACAATTAAGTTAATCTCTCAACTGTTTACAATAACTAGCTATCCCATGGGTCCCGATTTGTGCTAGCGTTCTTGCTCTTACTCATGTTAGTCGGGCTTAACTTATGAGGCCAAGTATCATACAAGTTACCATCAATAAGTACTTGAGCATAGGGATTAAAAATTTGTACGGGAGATTTTCTGTGCTCTAGAATTTATAGTATGGCTTCCAAACCCGCACAGCCAATTTTCCATACAAGTTTTTAATCCCTGTGTTCATGTACAGTACTTATTGAGGGTAACTTGTACAAATTGCATCCATACAGAGGCGTTTTCCCCCTCGGACGTGAACCGTACTGTACCCCACCAGCAGCCGCTCTATAGACCCCGAGAACGAAGACCCCCCCCCATCGAAAAGAAAAAAAAACAGATTACGGATATCGCATCACGGATCTCACAGAGCCTATTCCTACTAAGTCTATTCCATCGTGGCTGGTCGTAAATCCAGCGCTCATCTGTCAGAGGCAGGACAAACATGAAAATCCGACGTATCTTAACGAATTTATATTCCCGGAGACGGGGGGGGGGGCTTTGGGATCTGCTTTCCAGGGGTGCGTACGAGGTTCGCTGGTCTCTGCACGGTAGACTATAAGAAGTTGCGGACGGGGCAAAATTGATTTTAGGAACAAACGTCCTGGGAGGTGGTGGTAATGTCGCCGTTCGAAAGTCAGGGTATACTACTGCCACGTTTTTCCTGGCTTGTAGCGGGATCTACCCCATTACCGCCATATCTGGCGATTTAGTCAGACAGCAATCCTGGGGTATTCCTCGATGCCGATAATTCTCACTCGTTCACTCAGCAGGAAGTCAATCTGCGACGGCCACCGCATCCGAAGACCGCCGTATCAACAAGGGCTCCTGAGCAAAGGTACAGCAGCACCCTTCATAGGGGGGCTAGAAGAACTCTTTTTGTGATACCCATTAGCGGTATGGTTTACCCAAAGGTAGCTTACCTGCCGAAATCGTTTTTGCATTACAAGTAGGCAAGAAGTATCTGAACATGAGACATCGGTTATTTTCCTATTCGCCGCATATTAAAAAATCCCTCGCGTTCAGATACCTCTTTCCTGTAACCTGTAACGGCCGCTTGGTCATGGGTAGAATGAGACCTCTTCTCCTGTTGTCAAGGTATTTCAAAGGTAAGGTCATACCACTGGAATTGTCCTCTATACTAGTGATTGTATTCACATATTACAATAGATTCCATGAAATACTACTTGAGAAGGGAAAAACAAAGATACATATAGTAAGGAAAACCTGCCTCTAATATCATATCCCCTGGTCCCGGAACAGTTCCGTAATAGCCGCTCTCGATAATCCCCCCTAACTCCTAAAATCGGCAGCAACTTGGAGGGCCCAAGTTGCCGGCTGGGGGAAGAGTACAGTACTGTGCAGGGCGTTGTGCCAGGCTTTCAAGTTGGGCTTCACCGGTTCAATAACAGTAGCGCTCATCCGATATATTAGCTTCAAAGAAACTGTGCAAAACCCCCACCTCGGTAGATTTCATCATACATAACCTTCGACCGCAACGTGCTAATTCCTCGTTACGCTCTTGCCCCGCATGTATCGCATCTAGAAGCTTTTTTCAGTGCTCGAGCATAACCTCCGCCATCCGACCACTCGACCGCCTACCGTAAGCTACCCCTCCTTACCACGATATCACAGGAAATCACTCGCAATTACTTCCTCTTGTCAAAGTGTAGATATAAGACCGCAGATGATCTTGGCCATAAACTGTATGCGCTGTAGTTTACGTATAAATTCCTGCATTGTTTGCTACCTTAAGTAGCTCCTTGTTTTCCTTGTTTTCCTTTTATTCTCAATCTTTTTTCTTTTCTCTTCTGAAGATCTAACTATATAAGAAAATCTTCCCTCCAGTTTTCAATCTCATAAGGCAATTCGTAACACCCCCTTCTCAAAGTATACTTGCACTCAAATTAAGTTATTGTGCGATCAATAGAACAACACGCTAGAATCCAAGAGTCATTGCACTACAACCTAGCTTGCATATCCACCAAAGAAGAGTTCTGTTCCCTCTTCAGGGCGAAAAGGCAGGACAAAAGAAGGGAAGAGGAAAGAAAGATATCCAGGAAAATATCCACTCTGCTGGCTAATCTATTGTACAATACATTGCACATATACCCCGCAAACCAAACCGCCAAGTTTATATCCGCGCTTAACCCCTGAAAAGAAGCCCGGAAATCTGGGAAAGGCGAAAAGAAAAGAAGGGCACGGGAAAGGAAGAGAGAGCGAACGCCGTATATCACCGGCGCCGCTGGGTTCAAGTGGTGACGAAAGGAGCGAAGGGAGGGTGAATGACAGGCTACCAGGCAGAAGTGTACAGTACTTTGTCTGGAGGATAGTGTGCGTCCATATCTTTGTTCATGGTTCTCGCGTAGTGGTATGTTCATACCCGCTCCTGCGTCAGAACCAGAGCCGGAAAACCCCTCTTCAGCAAGTTGATATTATCGGGCAATGATATACCCCACCAGTTCTGCTGGGGCGGGTTAATAGCCAAACCCGTTAATCTGCTTATTTAATCCGAGCAGTGGTTAGACAAGCGCCGGAAACAGGAGTATAAAATTCTTCCTTCAGCTGTTAGGGTCTGGCGCAATTACCATCCTTTCAATTCCTTCACACAATTAGTTTTAAGCCCGCTGCAGGGGCGACGGGTAGGCTGTGTTGGCCCCCGGCATAGTTCGTTGGGTTGGGCTGGGATGATTCGGGTCAAACTTTCGCTGGGCTTGAATTGGGTCGGATCGGTATATTCTGAGCCCGAGTTCTTCGGCGCGCTTGCAGTGCACGGGCGAGCGCATAATGGAATAGTATAGTACCATTCGCTGTCTACGGTTTCGCACCGCGTTCATGGTCTACAGCAGCTTCGTGCAGGGCATTGCGCCGGACCCTCAAGTTGGGCCTCACGAGTTCAACGACGGAGGTTTCGCGCTATATCATACTACGAATTTATTTAATCGGATGGGCATTACCCCCTGGTGGTACGCGTCGTAGATTTAGACCAGAACGTGCAAACGCCTCGTTACGCTCTTCTGAATGTATCGTACTTAAAATTTGTTGGCAGTGTTCGCTATCCTACGGTACTTATCCTGCCATACATTAGCCACACTAGGAGGCGCTTCAGGCAGACAAGTGGTTTTCTCTTCTGCCACCGGCCACTCACGACCGCATACATGTATCCCAGCACGCATTTCATCGCCTCTTGCAATCGAGTGTAGTGTCCAACCCCTTCCCCCCGCCAGATCACTAAATCACAACAAATCATTCGCACCCACCCACCGCCCGCTTCCAGCATATCCACCGAAGAACAGTTCTGTTTTTTTTTTTCCTAAAAAAAAAACAATACAAGAGAAAGGGAAAGAAAAGGAGAGCATCCAAGAGAACATCAATCCTACCAACTAATCTATTGTACATACAAAACCAACAAGTTTATATCCGCTCCCAACCGCTAAAAATGCCCCAGAAATCAAGGAAAGGGGGAGGAAAAGAAAAGAGAGAAACACGAAGGATAAAGAAAGGAAGAATGCTATACATCACCCGCGCTGCGAGATCCAAATGCTAACGAAAGGAACAAAGGAAGGGATGAAGGATGGACTATCAGGCGGGGGTGTACTTCGTCTGGAAAGTAGTCGGCGTGTATATCTTCGCCCATGGTTTTTGCGTAGTGGCAGGGGTGGTGTCGCCAGCGCCAGAACCAGCGCCGCTGCCTGATCCAGAGCCCGAGCCAGAACCTCCGGTGGTGGGATCACTTGTTCCAGTGCCAGCACCACTCCCATCATTGCCCCGATGTGTGCAACTAGTGCTCGTACTCTTGTGTCCGGCACCGGCCCTAGTCTTCGTCCTGGACTTCGACGTTCTTGGCGGAGCGACTACTTCTTCGGTGGTAGGGAACATGGGGCCGTTCGCTGGGTCTGTGGCTGCAATAGAAGTGGCAATAGAACCGGTCTTGGGCTTCGTGGCGGTCGGTGTTCTTGGCGTTTCCTCGGTGGTAGGGAACATGGGGCCGTTCGCTGGGTCTGTGGCTGCAATAGAAGTAGCAATAGAACCGGCCTTGGGCTTCGTGGTGGTCGGCGTTCTTGGCGTTTCCTCGGTGGTAGGGAACATGGGGCCGTTCGCCGGGTCCGTGGTTTTGATTCCTCCTCCACCTCCACCTGCAATAGGAGTAGTGGCAGCAGCAGTGGTAGTCTCCCCCTTAGCAATACTAGTTGTAGTAGAAGGCGCTGGCGAGGACGTAGCCACGGATTCACTCTTCGTCACAACTGGGTTTCCATCACCACCACTGTCACCGCGACCACTATCACTGCCAGTGCCCTCGCCTGAATCGCTACTCCCGCTGCCGGTACTTTTCCCCTTCCCCGGACCAACAAAGCACGTCCCGTCGGTCGGCGGTCCAAACGGAATGCCGGAAACCTCCTTGATGGTGATGAAGGGTCCGGGGTTGGGGTACACCAGTGCGAACCCAGCCTTACTTCTACACTCCCCCGTCTTGATGCGCCCCGGGATGTCCATATCCCCAACCCACATGTCCTCGTAATCCTCCAGCCCACTAGTGCCCGATCCGGTGATCTCGACGGATGCGCAGTTCATGTAGTACTCGTCACGGTTTCCGGTTACTGCTGTCCAGGTCCTGTTGCGGGCGGGTTAGCACTCGGTGGAGATAGAAGGGGAGGAGGGAAGAAGTATCGCACCAAGAAAAGAGACAGCGTCCCGGCTTCATCTGCTTCGGTATGTCGAATTCGAACTTCTGGTCTGGCCCGGCGATGTTACTATTGTACGGCACACCCCGAGGACATCCTCCTTGATAGGTGTGCAGGACTTTCCAGCTAGCACCGTTATCACAGCTGATGGAAGCTTGACAGCTCCCGCCGCTGTGGGCTGCCATTGCGCCTTCACCGCCGCCGGGTCCATTAGGAACTAGTCTACCCAAAATTAGCGTGCGCTGAGGAAGACTGATGAGGGGGAAACGAACTCAAAGAAAGCACGAGATCCGGCTGCCCATGTTGCTTTCGGAGTTTTGTCGACCCCAGGCTTCAAATGTAGCCCCTTGCAAGGAAAGTCCGCGCCCGTGCCCGATAAAGGACTGTTGTATGCATTGCCGCTGGCGTCGGTCGCCGCTGGGCCATCGAGGGGTGCTGGTGTTTTCATCCTAGCATGGGCGGAGACATGTGGAATGGATATCAAGAAGAGAAAAAAAAGTGCGGGAAGGAGGAAGTTCCGCATGATCATTTTTTGCGAAGAAAAAGAATGACAACTAGTGCCAGTAGTTTACCAGAAGGATGGCTGGAGGAATGAGTGAAAGTGAGTGTGGAATGAATGAATTGAAGGAGGAGCGGGAGGAGGAAGATATACCATGCTCTTGGTGGCTGGGGAGAAAGGAAAAATCTTCTGGAATGAACGTTATCGTTCGCTTTCAACGAGCGGTTATCGTTTTCACACTCGTGTTCGTGGCGAACCAATGGATTAATGGATTTTTGAATGCAGCGGGTACCTGTTTCACAAGCGAAACGGTGGAAAAAGAAGCGTTCACCTATCGCTCGTTGCATTCCTTCTCCTCCAGTCAGAGACGAACATGTTGCCAAGTTCCGGCACAAATTGAGTCTCATTATTCATAAACACTCACTCTCTCTGTTGCGAAACGGATCTAATCACCAATCGATTCAGGATTAAATGGCAAGTAGGTTCCGTGATTGCTAGCTATTTTGCCCCGACAGCGACACTATTGCGAGGTCCGAAAAGCAAGAAGACATTCACCCCTCTTCCCCTTACCTTAACATGTACATTCCAAACACTCCACCACATCATCATCAACCAACCCACAATTGTATTCCACCACTCGTTCCCGCCGCTTCAATAGTTCCTCCTCTCCCCTCTCTCCCAACCCCCTTCGTACCATCAACTCGTCTAGTAATCGGCCAGCCGCTAGCAACAGTATTAACACCTTCGCCACCAATAGCGATCCTGCCAGCAACAGTAGATGCTGTCAACACCCCCTCAAAATCCGCCGGATACTTCACGTTGACGCTCCCGCAAATGGCCTCGTGTTTCGCGAATAATCCCAACCTGCCGGCTCCTAGTCCCCCTTTGAACCTTAGCTCTGTGCTGCCCTGCGCGGACACGGTGCTGAGCTGTGCATTACGAGCGTTTGTCGGGATGATGGTGGAGTTTATACTCCCGCTAGTGGTCCTCAGTGATAGCGCGTGGCCAAGGAGGTACTGGCCCCTGATGCGCCCGGCTGTCGTGTTAACCTCAGTCTCGTACGTTCTCCGTGGTAGGTTAGTGTCGGGGAATGAGGTTTCTATGTTGCCGGAGATTGTAGTGGCTCTGTAGCTCGCTATCTCATCCGCATGTTTATATTCTTGGGGAAAGACGATAGATTTTATCGCTCCACTATATTATATCGTTAGTCAATGATTGAGGTCGGAGTTTAGTTGCAGGAGGTAAGAGTTGGGGGAGGGGAGCAGTACGAAGTAGCATACAACTCCATCGATTTGAATAAAGCAAAATGGCCACTAATTAAGCCGCTAACGGTGGAAACTTTGACCTTCAATGCATCCACTCCAAAGGAATCATTAAGTGTTATGTCGCCAGCGACTGTCTTCAATTCAAGCGACCTGGTCACCAGGTCACAGCTCGGCTCAACCGTGATTCCCAGCGTCTCGGTATATACCCCAGCACTCTGTGTATAGGGATTGCTCAGCGGAATAGAAATGGTAGCGGAAATGGTGAGACAGGATAACGTCGACCAAGATCTTTGCGGCTTTGTCTGTTCAAGAATTCATCAGTATTACCGTGTTGCCCTACCCCGTGCATAGCACAGCCCACGGGCCGAAGGGGAAACTGGAGGAGATGGTTGAACCACCGGTACCATACCCTAATAATCACGCCATCCTTGACAACCTGTATTTCAATCATACTCTCCACGCCCCGATGGCTCATCTTCATATCCAGGTCCATTATCACGCCCTCGTTCCGCCCCCTCCTCGGGTCGTAGGACCTGATCCTGACGTCCCCCTTAACTGTAAGCTGTGAGTTCGGGCGCTGCTCCTGGCGGAAGGTCAACTCCCGGGGGTTCTGAAAGGTCCATCTGTGCTCCCCCTCGAAGGGTATCATGGCGGAGTGTTGAAAGCCCTGGTTCTCATCAACATGGTTAGCCCCCCCCCCAAAGAAAAAGCAATCATAAGGACAACAGTACCGGAGGGCGATACATCCTCGAAAAGATTCTGCAAGCGACGACAAACGATAACAGCCCTAACCCGACAATAATTTCTGAAGGCGGGATCTCGACTGTAATCTTTGCGCTGTATCATACGGTGTTTGATGATTGTGGTGGTGTTGGTGGTGATGGCTGGTGGTTGCGTACCTATAGCGGTGGTATTTGAGGGGGTAGACTCTAGTATTTGGTGTTGAATCTCCCGCACACAGGCGGGGAATGCTCGAATATATATCATACCTGAAAACTGAGAATATATTACCGGTATGGCATAGCCAGAGCCCCTAGAAATTCAGTACTCCTTGTTTTCGGATATACCACACCTCTTACCCGCTGCTATATGCTACGAATACAAGTTAAGCCCTAGGACGCCCCTATTCGCCGTAGCTTCCCCAAACATTACCGGCGGCAAATTGTGGGTTGCAAAAGGAAAGTCACGGTCGCATTTCTGGTCACCCATGATAGAATGCCAAGGAGTATGTTTTTTTGATGATGGCATGTGGACACTTCTTTTTCATAGTCATCTCTACGGAATGGACTTGTTCGGCATGCCTTTTCTATTGAATTGGAGACCTCCACAGGTTCCTACAATGAGCCAAAGCTGGCTCTGCTGACATGTTTGTGAGAGGCATCGGGAGGTTTGAGTTATTTGCAGAGTTTACCATGTCATTCTGATTGGGTTAGGGCTTTTTATTATTAGAGCGTGGTAGGAAGAGAAGTACTGGCCCGATCAATATTTTAGAATCTTTCGCTCTGACCTCATCACTTTTTTTTTTTTTTTTTTTTT
>QLOI01000208.1:4685-78769 GCA_003313605.1 Tuber umbilicatum | reverse complement strand
CTGAGTATAAGGGCGGATGGATGAAGCGCCGTATCGTACTGGACCCAATCCACTCAGAGCAAATAGGAAAACAATTTAATGAAAAACTTAATGAAAGTTAAAAGTAAAGTGACAAACCCCCGAACCAAAAAAGGACAAATCTGTTAGTACACCCCCCCCTCCATCTTCTCCATCTACAAGTTCTCGAAAAATTTACTCCCGACGGAACTTCTATTCCCTGGCTCCCCGGCTGACACTTCCCTCTCCAAGGGCAATTGCTCTCCCGAGCGGTTCAGTACCACCAGCGTCGGCGGCGTGCCAGGAAATGTGTCACGTTCCTCAGTGCCATCCGAGTGATTTCCTGTGTCTCCCCATTTTCTCCTTTGGGGATTATTGTTGCTGTTGTTGTGGTCGTTGTGGGTGGAATCGCCGTTGCCGTCGTCGTCGGAAATGTATACTTCCAACATGGTTTCTCCACGGCATTGGAAGGAATGGAGACTTGATACTGGAGAACTTGTGTGGGGCGAGTTTCTGCAGGCTGGGGGTGTGGCGGTTGGCGCTGGCGGAGGAGCGCCCAGGAGGGCGATTTCGGTGAGGGTGGGGGTCGTCGTCGCCGGAGTTTGACCATCATTAGTTTGGAGGGCGGGTGGCGGTGGGATATTGGAGTAGCGGGATGGCGCGGTATTGTAGTTGCTTGAAGGGTTGTTGTTTGTGGTTACGGTTGCGCCTGCAGAGAAGAATTCTTTCGAACTGGTTCTGCTAGCATTTCGGGAGTGTCTTCTCGCGCGGAATCTGTTGATTAGGCCTCGGAGGCCTTTTTCTTCTTTTGGTGGGGTTGGGGGGGTTATTGGGGCGTGATCGTTGAAATTGCTGCTGCTATTGGATACTATTGGCGCTGGCAGTGGAAACGGTTGGCTGTTGCTGCTGCTGTCTTTCGCTCGCTTGCTCTCGGTTTTGAAGGAGTACCGACGCTCTTTTAGGCGGCGTTTTTCCTCTTTGCGACGTTTCTCCTCTTCGCTTCCCATTGCTATGGAGTTTGCATTCTTATTATCAGCGTACGGGGCTCTCGACGGGATGGCGTTGAAAATCATTTGTCACGGCGGAGTGCGAAGGAAGGAGGAAGAGAGCGAAAAAAAAGAAAAAAAATATTGTGGTAATGCGGGGATGCTTGGCTATTTATTTATATTTTGCATACCTTTAGCTCTCTTTAATTCCTCCTGCGTCTCCTTCTCCCGCTCCCTCCAGACTTCTTGGAGACGTTTCTTTTTTTCTAATTCCATTCGCTCTTCTGCTACTCTAGCCTTTTCCGCCGAGACCCGCGCTCTTTCCGCCTCAGCTTTCCTAGTCATGTCATCTAAGACAGGTCTCACATTTCTTGCTGCAATTGCGTCTATTTCCTCTTGTGTCATATATCCTCCGCCCCCAATGCTGACCATACCGTGATTTTGATGCTGACGCTTATGGTGACTCGCCTGGGCCAATTCTCTAGCTCTCGCTTCCCAATCCTCTCGGCGGACTAAACCCTTGGAGTCGGCAATCTGGCGGTCGAGTCCTGACATCTGAGCCTGAACGTTTCGCTTGGCCGCTGCCATAAGCAGCACGGCGTTCTCACCGCGTCTCTTATTCTCTAGCCTGGTTAGATTATCAAGCGAACGGGATGGATCCCCGTCGGTTCTCCGGGCCCAGCCGTGGCCACTTGCGCTCTCAGCTATAACTGACCGAGACCGACCGAGCGATGCTTGAGCTCCTTTGGCCCCTAAGAGGGAGGCAGAACGCTCGGGGTCATACCCAATTAAAGCCAGACGAGCTGCAGCGACCTTGCATGCAGCCTCGTCGAGATCCGGGCCGTGGATTGGATGGCGTGAAGATGGCGGGGTGGTTGCGGGACGCTGCCGTCCTGGAGACGGCACACGATGTCTCTGTCTTTGTGAGTCAGGTGAGTGGGTGTCGCAATTATGTTTAGCCATGGATATTGTGGCTGCTCGCAGAATATCCGATTTGCGCTTTTCCTGTTGTGAAACTCCGCCAGCATTGTTGAGATCGTTTTCGACGAGTCGCTCGAAAGCCGGTTCTACAGCGTTAGAGGCACGTCGAGCCATTGGCATGTGAGCAAGGGACGCGGCTGTCAAAGCATTTCCTGAGATCTTTCCCCCCGACTCACGTTGGAGAGTTGGAGAGGGCCCGGCGCGAGAAGTTTTCGTGGACCCTTGAGTGCCTGTTAGTGGCCAACGCTCTGGAGGTAGTCTGTAGGGGGATTTATACGGCCGTTGCCATCCCCCAAGGCATAACTGGCTGCTTTTCCTGCGCCAGTCCCTTGAGTCGGTTTCCATGGTTCTACTCTTCTCGGGTTGGCATGAGCTAGACACGCTGCTGCTCCAGCTGCAGAGATAGGGTTAGGTTTCCATATTTCCACAAGCCTAGCAGAAGTGTGTGCGAGAGAAGCTGCCGCAGCACCAGCAGCCTCGGGGTTTGCTAAGCCAACATTGGCGAAACTTGGCAATTCGTGAGCTTCTGCTCTGTGTAAGTAGTGGGAAGCTAGCGGTCGAACATATTAGCAAGTTGCCGTAATTGCTTATTGCAACGCAGTTTAGAAAGACGGACAAACCAGCGCCCTGTTTAGGTTTTGGAAGAGGGGAGTCTAAATCACTCTCTTGACCAGATTTTTCCACCTGACCCTGCGGGTGATACCTGTCGTTGGCTCGATTCGCAGCAGGGCTAGTAGCCCTTGATAAAACCTCGTTATCGGTCTGTGTAGAAGCGGTTTGCATCGGTACGCCCCGGCTCTCAGCAGACATTGTGTCCACTGGTGTAGAAGCCATAGGGGCGTGAGTGGGGGTGGCCGCGGAAGCATATATCGAGGATGTGGACGAGGCATCTGTCGTACTTGTCTCCGACCAGCCCGTTGGGCTCTTGGTCGGGAATAAAACTGCGGGTGGGGCCAGCAAAGTGGACATTTTTCGTGGTCAATGGTTCCTCTTAATTGCCCGTTCTGCGTCCTGTTGGTTCTTGATAGTCTTTGTAGAGATCGAGCGGAAGGGGACCGCAGGCAGCCTATGACAGATGACTATAGGTTGGAGGGAATAGAAGGGGATGACCAGGTGGAAAGTTGCAGGCACGGTGAAAAGAATCAAAGTAAAAGCTGACAACTTGGTTCTGGCCCCCGGGCCGGTTATGTGGGATCACCGGTCTGGGGAATTCAGTCCCTACGGGCCAATAGACGGTAGGCTGGAGCACAGCGAATGATCGTCAACAGAGAAGGGAGGTAACCTCGAAGGTTGGGGGAGTTCGATTACATGTGATAAAGCACTTTGACCTGACGGATTAGAGTCGGGGAAAGGAGCTAGAAGATAGCAAAGGGGGGAGGATGAAGGGAGGAGGAGGAGGAATATACTCGTACAGTAGCACCGTAGGGGAGTTGATGGATGGGTGGATGGATGTGCAGTGGGGGAGGGAAAAAAGGGGAAATCCACTTACGGTGTTGATTGCCCTGCGGTATGATAGGACTAATGAAATGGGTGTTCTGAGAGATCCTCCATCATGGCTTCTTCCTCGTTTTTTGTTTATTTGTTTTCGGCTCCCCATTTGACATTTTTTTAGTGGGGAATCTTGACCGCGTTAGTGATGTCATCAGCCCAATACCTTGTCACGGTTCCGTCATCACTCACAATTCTGCCCCGCTCAGTGCGAAAGACTTGGTGAGATTCTATGTTTGATAATCGGGCAGCACTATTAGATTTGAAATACAGCCCCGTTTTGCTGTATCAGTACGAGCACGTTACGCAATTGTTCGCGCGCGGTCTAGGATCGCAAGGTACGGTACGAGTACGGTACCTGTGGCGGGTTTATTGGAACGATGTGGGGGGATCGGGGTCGTCGTGTTGAAGCAAGGGATTGTTATTGTTGGACCGATACTCGAGTATCGTCCACCGTTACGAGTGGTAGGACTCACGGTAGTTCTCTTCGCTTCCTATGCGGTAAAGTTTCGGCTCGATACATGACACTCTCAGCGCTCCCGATACCCAATGGCAACTCTGCCTGAAAGGGACTGACAGGGAGCACTGTGCGCGGGGTGTGATGGCATACCCTGTCTCCGGGGAATATTCTCCACTGCGCCGCGATCGCTCTTTGCTTTTTGTTGATAACGTGTGTACAGTACTCTACTTCTCGAGAATCGGTATCATACGGGTTCTCCCCCTACTCTGCTCAGCCGACAGCATAGGGCTGCTCTAAATGAACGGAATGTTTTATAATACTCTCTTAAGGGGGATTTCCGAGTCTGAACTCGTTTCGTATGGTTGCTATCGGTCTCAGCCCCGAGATTTCCGGTCCACAAGAGATGCCGGTTCGATTCAAATACTGGTATGACAGTGACCGTTTGATACATACAATGGAGTGAGTTGCTCGATGTTGGCAGAGAATCGGACAAGCAAGGCAGGAATTTTCATGTTGCGCCTGTAGGAAAACATGTACTCGAGCACAATCGGACAAAGATATATTCTACCGGTAGTGTCCAGGTAGACGAAGACATTGATAGTTCGCTATCACAATCAATGTCCCTTGGTTGGGATCGGATTTGTCCTTCTTCCTCCCACTCCCTGATATCGCAGCAAGGGATGGCGGATCCAATGGTGAGGGGCACTTGATGGTGAGGGGAGAAAAGTGCCATAGTACCTGTGCAATACTGCACTGTGCTGTACAAGTAATATCACAAAAATATATGAACCCTGGATATCCCCCTTCCTTGAGCCAGCCTGCGTGGGCCAGGTGAAGGGCTACCGGTATTCCCATTTATCATCCGATAGCTCCAAGGCCCTATGAGGGAAAGAAAGGATATAGTAGCACTGCATAGCGTTTTATTCCGGGAAACTCTCGGACATCCAATGATCATTTCATTCCTTCGTTGCTTTACTCGTACTGTAGTCTCCCACTCGCAAGTCCCACAACTTTCCTCATTCCGAGTGACCACCCGGTCATTCAACATTCTGGGCCCTTTCCAGCTTGGGATGAGGTTAAGCCAACTTGGACCAGAGTAATACAGGGTCATAATATCTGATTGGTCGATTGCGTCAGTGTCATGCCTGCAAGAATTAAATCTTGGCAGGCGGGAAGGATGCTCTTCCCATATGTATGACGATTTCCGACGTTACAGTTTTTTAATTTTTACGCTTTGTTGCATAAGCTTTGAATGGCGAGCGAACCTCGGACTGTCTGCAGGCCCATTGCCCACGTTGTTTCTTTCAATACAATTTTTTCTTTCCACAGCAAAGAGTCGTCGAGATAGTCTACCGGTACTCTACGAGTACACTATCATCCACCACTCGACTTCTCTGGATTTGGCTGATGGCGGTACCGGTAGCACCATTTTTTGGCGGGTTATCCTCGATCCATGGTCGCAGGAACCTACCAGCATACCCCATCGGCTCCCACTTTCGCTTGGCCCGCGACATGTGCTTGTTTGTTGGTTCCCTACCGTACTCTGAACTCAGCGTTGCGTTCAATTGTAGGCCATGGATTAGAGTAGCGTAGATCAACAGGTTCTCCACGGCGAAGTAGTAGACGCAATAATTGGGGCTTCTCCAGGTGGATCCTCGGCATCGCGGTTTCCCCCGAGGCTTTCTCTACCGACCTCTGACCTCTTAGTGATATTCGAGAAACATACATGTTTTACAAGAACTCATTTGATATCAGTCGCCCCATTTCACATCCTCAGCCTCAACACCCAGCAATTATATATATACCAGGTACTCGGGCAAGATGCCCAACGGCAAGGGTGGCGTGAGAGGAAAATGCTCCTTCATTTCCTCCCCTCGCACTCTTCAACTCACTATCACAATATTGCACCGTGCCTGCCTGCACGGGAGCTTGTTAGCTACTTCCGATATCTGTACTCGAATATGCCGGGGAAACAGATACCAGCCAATGGCACTGTATCTTGTGAGTGAATGAACGAGTGCTCATGACTGGGGAGGGGTGGATGGGAAAGTCAAAGGGAACGGAGCCTTTTAGTCTGCATGTCTCAATAAAAAAGTATTGGCCCGCTGCACCCTGACGTTACGTCAACCCTCCCAACTTACCTACTCTGCGCGGAAAGCTCTGGATATTCTTACTGCTCCAATTTCTGGGAAGCCTACACGAGTGGTTAGTTAGTGGAGAAACAGGTATAAAGTGTTTTTTAGTCCCAACCTCTCCCTTCTAACTTCCAACGTGTGCTCAAGTACTAGTAGACTAACACTCCCTTGAGCCTCGATTATTGTCCCTGATCTTCCCTCCTCTGCTAAACAACCCCAACTTATTTTTCCTCTCCTGGCTCTACTCCAATGTTATCGGAATCCAGGAGAATACCACCATCTTAACCTCTCTATTCCTTGCCACCAAATAAACCTTTTATCTTTAAGCTAATTCTCACATTTTTCTTCCTTCTCGGATTTGTCGTTAACAACCCCGGTTTTGGCTTTCTTGTGTTACGGTAATAGCTGATTCAACGGTTCCTACTTTGACTGAATTGTACTCCTTCGCTTGGGCGGAGGAATCAGCGTTTCTGCTCTGGCCTCGAAAGTCAAAACAAGTGTGCTAAGAGGTTACAAGGCCTCACGCAGCAACCATGACCACATTCGTGGCTTCTCTGTGAGCGCTCGCTCCCTCCGCTGTTGTTGAATGCACTTCAGCCCTACCCGATTTGCTGGGATACTGACACCCTCTATTTAGCCACCTCCCTTATACCGTCCATTTTGACAATGGCACCCCTCAGCATAAGTCTCCACTCGGATCACCTCCCACCCCTCGGGGAAGAACCTTTTCGGATTCCCGGAGGTCACCACCGCGAATGAAATTGGCGGCCCATATCAATAACCGCACCGAGATAGCTCGCTCTCCCTTTGAGACACCGGTCCCAGTGCCGAATCTCCTTCAAACACTTGGCAGAAGTCTCTCCGCGATATCAGCGAGCGAACCTACACCTCCTTCGACCCCAACTGCCTCTGGTAATCCAACGGGCGAGGAGCTATTCCACCTCGGTGCTTCTGAAAATGCGCTATTGGGCTCTCCCGGTGAGCCGGCTCTTCCCCAGAAGCCCCACCAACCGAAACGGCCAACGGGAACGCCGCTACTGGGTTCCACCGAGAATATTATCGCTTCTAACACGCAGGGCCTCGAGGATAGCTACTTCCCTCTTCCCATCACCTACAAGCGTGAGAAGCGCCGGTCGTCCGCATCTGAGCGTAGCAGTTCATATACAGATAACTCCTGGCGTATCGAAAGAACTGATCTAGGCAATGGTGGATTAAAAAATGCTGTCGAGGCTGCAATTTCCTCGGGGCTTTTGGAGGACAAAACTTGGGTTGGAACATTGGGATTTCCTACGGATGACCTTGAGGAATCGGTGAAAGTTGCAATCGAGGGGCGTCTCCGCGAGGATTACGACTCACTCGTAGCTTTTCCTAAAGATAAGGATTTAGACAGTCATTATAACCATTATTGCAAGGAGGTTCGAATAATCTACCAAAGTTACTCCCACAAACATACTGATTATTTTCTCAGGTTTTATGGCCTGTTTTCCACTATCAAATCCCGGATCATCCTAAGAGCAAGTAAGTAGACAAAACTCCTTAAATTCTACAAAAAAAATGTCTAATTTGTATCTATAGGGCTTTTCTGGACCACTCATGGAAATATTTTGAAGCTGTCAATCGTTGTGTTGCCGACGTCATCATTAAGGATTACAAGCGTGGTGATACCGTTTGGGTTCACGACTATCACTTACTCTTAGTACCCAAGATGGTCAGGGAAGCCCTCGGTCCAGAGGCTAAGATCGGATTCTTTCTACACGTGGCATTCCCATCCTCAGAAATCTTCCGCTGCTTGGCACATCGGCAACAGTTGCTGGAGGGAATGTTGGGAGCTACATTAATCGGGTTTCAGACGGAGGAGTACACGCGCCACTTTTTGCAGACCTGCAGCAGACTGCTATGTGTCGAGGCAAAAAATGACGGATTGGAGCTTGATGACAGATTCGTTAATGTTATTAACTTATCGATTGGTGTAAATCCCATCCAACTGGAGGAGAAGAGGAAAGAGGAAAAGGTTCAGGAGTGGTTGGATACCCTCAAGACAAGATATGCCGGAAAGAAGCTATTCGTCGCCCGAGACAAGGTGTGCCCCCTCGTTCGTGGTCTAGAATTATTCTTAGTGCTTATTATTTTTAGTTGGATGGTGTGCGAGGTGTTAGGCAGAAAATGCTGGCATTCGAGCTTTTCCTGAAGAAGCATCCCGAGTGGGTCGGGAAGGTAGTTCTGCAGCCCGCAATTTCCAGACATAGATATTAACAATCACCAGGTCGTTCTGATACAAGTCGCTCTCACCACAACTTCCATTGTTGAGTTGCAATCAACCGTTATCGACATTGTAACTCGCATCAATTGCGCGCATTCCACTTTAGATTACCAACCAGTTGTATACCTTCACCAGGACATCAGCTATCACCAGTATCTCGCACTCCTTGCTATCGCCGACGCTCTCGTTGTGACCAGCCTTCGCGATGGTATGAACCTGACAAGCCACGAGTTTGTTTGTTGTCAGGATGAGAAGCATGCTCCCCTTATCCTAAGCGAATTCACCGGAAGTGCTTCTGTGTTTGATGGTGCCGAGATATCTGTGAACCCGTGGGACCATAGCAAGTGCGCCGACGCACTTTACCAGGCCCTCACAATGCCGGAAGAAGAGAAGAGCGAGCGATGGAAGAAGTTGCACAAGATTGTTATGCATCATAATGCAGCGTATTGGTGTCAGACATTTATAAATGAGCTCGATCGTTCTTGGGAGGAGCAACAGCGACGCGGTTCAACCATGATCCCGAGATTATCGACAAAGGCACTTGTGGAGGCGTACGAAAAATCCGAGAAGAGAGTCTTCTTTTTGGATTATGAAGGGACATTAGCTTCGTGGGGCTCTCCTACAAGCATCATTCTCACAAGTCCTCAACGCACTTTAGACGTTTTGCACGACTTGCTTCTTGATGAACGAAATGTGGTCTACGTGATGAGTTCCAGGACCCCGGAGGTATAATTTTCTCTTTTCTTCCTTGAATTGAACAACCTACGGTACTGATACGCGATGCAGGAGGTTGAGCGCCTCTTCCACCGAGTTCCAGGAATTGGTCTCATTGCCGAGAGCGGCTGCTTTATACGCATATTCCAAAACGACCGTTGGATGCGCTTAGCTGATACTAGGCTCCCATGGCAACAAAGTGTGAAAGAGATTATGGATTACTACGTAGAAAGGACACCCGGTACTTTCGTTGAGGAACGGAATTGCTCCTACATATGGCACTATAGTAGGGCAGAAGATCAGGCGCTCGCTGCACGGCAAGCTGGCGAATGCTGCAATCACGTGAACGACTCGTGCGAAAGCTATAGCGTTCATGCAGTTCCCCTAGGTGGAGCAGTGCTTGTGGAATCTATGAACTGGACGAAGACTACTGCAGCGCAAAAGGCTATGGCTTTGGAGGCCGGCCAAGACGAGCCCGGAACAGACTTCCTAATGGTTGTGGGAGACGGCCGCGATGACGAACCGGTCTTTGCTTGGGCAAATGAATTAGGCCGTAATAAGACGATTAAGAACGTAACGACTGTTAAAGTGGGAACCAAGAACTCTCAGGCAAATACAACTGTCACTGGTGTTGCGGGTAAGTTCGACCGCAAAAGGATTGCTCTCGCATGTGAGCGTGCCGAATGGTTGGCTGACAATTTTCCGCGATACAGGTGTGCTCACGGCCTTGCATAAGCTCCCTGCCACTACTACCGATTTCTAAGCGGGGTTTCCGTTTTATTTTTATTCACGGTCAATTGGCGTCGGGATTTCCCTTTTCTGTGTTGCTCTCTTTATTTTCTTTTGGAAATCTGTAGGTTTGATATCAAACATCTGCTTGTGCCTCTTACTCACCTAATTTTTTCCCTCTTCCCATTTTTCTTTAGGGGCTAAGTATACATTGGTTAGTGTCAATCACCGGGATACCGCAGAATATCGATTTGACCGTTTAGTCTACTTTGTAGCTTCGGGGCGGATCGCTAAATCTCCCACTTCCCCCCTCTCCTTCATTCAACCGGGGATCGGCCGTTCGGCCGCCCTCTGAACAGATGAGTGTTTCCACATAACATACCGGTATCCGGGACCTACATCCATGAGCCCTCACTCAGGAGGGCCGGGAGTGAAAATGATCGAATTACGAATTGAAATTATCCTCGTACACTTTCTGACGTTTGTGGACACGACTACCACTTCATATGATACCGCCAAAACCGTGAGGCTCCAGCCGACCTTTTTCCCATATGCAGCAGCAGATGTGTTCACAAGAGTCAGAAAATTACGAGTATATATACGGAATGGTGACGATGTAGATACGGAGATGACATGACATGACAGATAGCTATGACTATGACTTAATCTACCGCAGAAGTATGATACTGCGCCCTCGGTTTACGAGAAAATATATCCTAGGCTACCCTAGGCTACAGTATCATATCGTAGCAGGTCACTCCAAGAAGCGCCAAAACGGAGACTAATACATAGTGCAAACACTCACTGCCTGGTAAACCATCGCCACCAGCCATCCTTCCAGAAACTTATTCACATGTTGCTTCCCATCCTCCATTCATACAAGGGACCTCTAGAGCACCATATCCGAACAACTCTCAAGAGTAAAGATTATCCCCACCCCCTGATCACCACACCCACCACATACGAGTAATAACAATCTCATCTCTCACCTAACTCACACGCCAAATGCGGGGTACCCAGCATTATAAACCCACCCAGCCCAAAACGAAACAAAACGAAATCCTCCCAGTCAAGTTAGCTACCGTAGCCGCCGAGGATCAGCTCTGCCAGAGCCCCACTGAGCGGGGCTCTCACGCTCGCCTGCCGAAGACCTTCCCAGGGGTATGTTTCCCAACCTTTTTTTTCCCTTCCTTTTCATATCATCACGTGCGAACCCCCATATGTATCAAATCAAAATGCTCCATTGGCCACTCCCGTCCAGTATCCCCTATTCAAAACCCGCAGTCTCCTCCACGTTTCCCAGTCATGACCGCTTCGGGCCCCTAGGATACCACAATAGTTTAATCGTTGAGGGTCATGACATGTCACTCGGAACATCCGGTGGATCAAATCGGAGAGGGGTATCATGGGGGGTGCTCGTATATACCGTCTTGGCGACAAAACTCGTTGCCCCTCACCATTCTACACAAAATCAATGTGGTGATGTAGGCAATTACCCACACCTTCTAGGCATCATGATTATCTGAGAAATTGCGAGAATTTTCCCGCTGCACAATTATGGCGGAGGGATTGGGTCCTGGTTGGATACGGTTGCAATGTTCTTTCTGTAGACTAAAAATCCTAATTTACCTTTTGGCCGCACTCGTTGTTTCCGGTACCGGTATTGTACCATGGACATTTACAACACTGTTTGTCACTTGTTGGTGATGGTTTCTAGATGGCCTTACAATGTGAACATGCCAGTCTCTGGTGTAAACGAGGGGGCAACGGATTTTGTCACCAAGCTCGTGCAGTATCATGCTACCGGTATTTATCCCACAATAGTGGCACCATGGTATCGTACGGTTATATCCAGTTCATTGTGAAACCTGCAAAGGTGGAGATATACCTGCACCGTACCACACGCTATTCCACCCCCTCACCCCCCGATACCCGGGTCGAATTCTCGAGTTGCGAGGACGCTACTGATCGGACAACCACTATACTCGTGCTTCGAAACGAAAGTAGCAAAAATCACCAAACAGGTGTCATACCCACCTACCCACCTACTACTCCTCACAGCTGGAAAGAAATTTATGATACTGAGCTTCCACATCCACCCCGGTACATACGACACGACACAACGCAACCCAGCAAGTGCGCCGGCAACTCGATAAATGAAAAACTAAAAAGTTCCGGGAGATCTACCGGGCCCAGGCACAGTGCGGTGCTCCCGCCGTACTCTTCGGCGCCGCGGGCGGGGCGGGGAGGAGGGATAAGATCCTGCCTGCCTGTCTGCCTGCCTGCCTGCCTGCCTGCCCTACACTTCGACGGCAAGGGGACCGTTCCGGCGGTGGTGGTAAGTATCGTGGAGAAATCTGGGCAATGGCAACCTCGATAGTTCCTGTGTGCGATGACGGTGCGTACCGTACGAGTATATTCGTGGTCTCCCGGAATTTGTGGAATGATTGCTGCTTATCAGTGAGATCTAGGTCTGGGCGATTTTATTGCCCGTGATGGCGGATTCACGAATGTGGGAAGCTTATGGGCTTGTTCCATCCCTGCACGGCACCTCACCCCACGCTCATTTTATCCAAAAAAAGGAAAAAGGGAAAAAGAAGAAAAAGAAAAGTAATGTACGAGTACGGTAGGGTAGGGTATGGTATCATTTTTTCCTCCAATTCTAAATTCTTCATGTGTTCGATCTCCGATCTGGAGTGTAGGAGTAGTATGGTGTCTTATGGGATTGGTTTTAAGTGTGAGTATTGAAGTGCACCGTAATACTGTAGCAGCTGCGGTGAGGAGGAGGTTGTAGTTCTGAAGCGTCGTGCAAGTGAGCACCGTAGGCAAGTGAGGTCTTGGGATTGAAAAGCATAGTGGATATCTATGCTGCTCAAGTCAGTCCCGTGAAGTGCTGCGCTTTACGGTGCTCGAGCACAATTTCCACAGTGAAGTTTAGATCTATCAAAAAAAAAGGGTGAGAGGAGGAAAGGATATAATATAAAAGATTCATTACTCACCTCCCTCTCCAACACGCCATACTCGTAGCAAGCTTGCAGCTACGTCCGACATTATTGTACCTTAAAACAGTGAAGCCTTGGTTTTTACAAAAGAAAAAAAAGGAAAAAAACCCCTCCCTCTCCACCTCAATCCCGGTCTGCCGATAGCAAATCCGATGACTTGCATGTCCTACCATAACTACTCCAGTAGAGTGCGTGGACGACGGACGGGAGGGCGGACTAATCAGTGACTGTGCAGTTTATCATATTCATCGATAGTGGTGGTTTCCCTCCCGATTACTTGTTTTTCGTTTGGTTTGGCTCCTGATTTGTGTGACATGTTGTGCTCGGATGTGTTCACGGCACAAGCACCGGTACCGGTACCTGCACCATGAATGCTAAGCGCACCGTCCATTAGATGAAGTAGCCGTCCATGATAAAGTAGAAGTTTAATTCAAGAAATTAAAGATCGTTCCCCCCCTGGCAGTGCCTACTAACTTCCGAAGAATACCGTAGAGTAACTTCCTTGATACCAAAGGCCGATCCCTCGGACTCCTTCCCTCCCTCCCTAGCTTTCCCTTTCATATGTAAGCATATGAAACCACACCTGCCTATTATTGAAAGGGCCCAGAAAACGCCGATCCGACGTCACGTCGACGCCGATGGAAGAACCTTTTTTTTTTGTCTTTCCTTTTTTCGCCCGATCAGTTGGGTTTGCTGTGCCAACCGAATTGCTTTAGAGCACTGGTACCGGTACGGCTTCAAGATTAGGAAGCCTTGATTCGTTTCCCGATGATCAGGGTCCTCTTGTATTTTTTCCTTTTTCCTATTTCTTTCTGTGATTGTTGTGGCGATGTTTTTTTTTTTTGGTGCAATTGGGTGCTGCGTTGGTGGAGTGTTGATATCGGGTGGTGATCGGTGTTCTGGAAGGCTATAGGTGCCTATCATGATGTGCCGTATCATATGTAGACTATAGATTACTATCACAGAGTGCCGGTATGGTATGTAGGGGGTGGCAGGGAAGAGGGGAGGGGAGGGGGGAGTGAAGTTTGGGGTTCACAATTGCTATCAGCATGGAAGGCTAAGGCCTAGATGCTATGGTCTGCGGTACCGGTACCTCGCCCATAATACCGGTCCGCCCATTAAACTGCGAATTGACTATGATACCGTATAGCACCGTCCTAATCCCTCTGCTCGAGTAACAGTAGCCCCACGATAATCTCCCCCCTTCCCCACGAGGATGAAAAAAAAGAGGGAATGACGTTTCTCGGAAATTTTTTCGAGTACGAGTGCCAATCCCGCTAGAAGAGCGAACTAGGCGAAAAAAAGCTTGACATGTGGACCAGACCTCATCATTGGGGGATTTGAAAATGCTCCACCGTCGTTCCGGAGGGTTACTCGAGACAGGTGGGGGCGCTAGAGTGTACAGTACGCTAGGCTTGAGAGCGTTGGGACTAGTCCTATGATAGATTCGATTGACAGCCATTTGTTTTCGGGGGAAAGTGCGGGGAAACCCTACGAGTCTTCGATTTCTGGGGTCTCACAAATGCATGTGGGAAGGTTGTGAACGAGATTTGCCTGCCGGAACTGATATGTTGCAGTAAGTCACTGGGGGCGAACAACGGATGAAGCCAAACGTCTTCCTCTTTTCTTTCTTCCCCCTCTGTCTCGCCTTCGTCCCAAGGTTGTGCGGGCGGAAAGGGCAATATTAGGTTACACTCTCCTTAACTTTTTACTGTATGTTATAATCTGATTCTCAGCATCAAATTGCACACTAGATCTTCACTTCTTCCCACTTCTTATGTTCCCCCAATTCTCTTTCATCTTCTCTTGTCCCCCATGCAAGCCCGGGCACCGGTAGCGGTCTGCTCACCGCAGGTTCAACGACCGAGCATCGGTTGAACTTGCCACCCGACCCTTTTTTGCCTTTCTTACTCCTCCTCCTGTTGGTTGCGGTCCAAGAGTGGTTCCTCACTCATAGCACAGATGCCCCCAAGATGCTGGCTTCCACACTTTATTATTGTTTATTCCCCCAGAATTCCTTTTTTTATTCCTTTGGTGTGGTTATCGGTATCTCAAGTTCACTTCTTTGCTTTGCTTCCAACTGTACTCGTAGCCCATTTCCACTCCCCTGATTGTCGTCCATTGGCTGCTCTTCAGGACGGCTTGGCCTCTCTAGCATTGGTGATCAACATGGCCACCCATCTCCATTATTCCTCCGTGCTTTTTTTTTCTCCACCCTATTCACAGGAGGTAAAGCCGCTGGGACTACCTGTTTCGCCCTTCCCCCCCCCGCTACTACTGTATTGAAGGTGGTGGTGGTGGTGGTAGTGGTGGCTAGCTGCGATGCGAAAATTGTGTGGGTGGGTATCATTGGGGGAATACGCAGCAGCACACCACACCCCTCTCTCAATAATGCCCGTGCCCGTTCTCTGCGTGAGAGGTACAAAACCCCCCCGAACTCCTCCCCCATTCCTTGCCCGTCTGTAGAGAACCCATTCCTTCCACCACTCCGCCTTTCTAAAATCGAAACCCCGCAATTTCTGCACCCAACCGGCATACGTATATATATTTAATACTGGGCTATTGTCCCCTCTAAGTAGGTCCTCTGCGGGAGAGCCTGATCGTACCATTATCATTCTACCCCATTCATTTTCCCACTCCGTATTCTTTTCTCCCTTTCCCCCCTGATCAACGGATCAAATCAAGTGTGTGGAGCAGCGACCTTATAAAGCCCTGCTTCTCCCTCTTTCTTCTCCATCCCCGTTGTTTGTGCTCCAGGAATCCCAGACAAGATCCAAAGCCAAAACTTTCTTACAAACTTTAACTTCCCATTACCTACGTTCCCTCCCTTCAATAAATCACAATGTCTTCTGCTCGCGCCTCCGAACAGGCCAACGGCCAGCCCCCAAGTTATTCCCACGCCCGCCGTGGCTCTTTGGGTCCAGGAACCTTGACCGACTTCTTCTCTACGAGTCGAGTTCCCACGACCTCAGCCTATCCAGGCCCCATCACCTCCGCTGCAGCCCAGGCAAACCGGCGAAGAATGAGTATGTCCAATGCCTCTGGGACCTCTCCTCCACGGGTCCAAACAAACATGTCGATGCGAAGGGGCTCAATCTCTTCGGTCTCGTCAGCCTCCTCCGCCGTGGATGAGAGTGCTATCGAAGAAGGCGAGGTCAACGCTGGCAGCCCGTCCAGCCTGGGCAATAGCCCATTCGCTAGAAGGCTTAGCTTTGGAGCGAGGGCTCTCAGGGACGTTCGGATTCCGCAAGGTAGAAACCCAGTGAATTTCCCCGTAAGTGCGGGGGCGGCATCCCCGACGGTGACCAGAGGTTAGCATCCTCTCTCTTCCTCCACCCCAGCCCTCCCCCCGCACTTTGGTTAGATTAGGTTATCCGACAAATGACAAGTGCTGACTTGTGTGTCACAATTGCAGGCTTCTGGTTGGATGGAAGGTCCGGGTCCCAATCCCAAGGGTCTGACAGGGACGAGGCTCCCGTTCAACGCCGTCAATCCATCTCCGTCATCCCGCCGCCGGTCAATGCCATCTCGTCTAAGGATGCTCACGACCCGCTTCAAGAAAGGGTGCTCAGGGGTGATTTCTACATGGACTAATCCACTCCCACCATCCACCAACATACACAATCGACCACACACATACCTTCTTTCTACCCAACCTTCAGTCGGGTCTTTTTTCTTACCCCTTTTATTGTCACTTTTCACTGAGCAACATCTCTCGCTTCTTTCCCTGAAACGAAATAACGAATGAAACGACCGGCTGGGAACAAACAAAAAATTCACAGTGGAGTACAAATCTGACAAAAAACGAATCTCGGGTTTCTTTTTTTTTCCTGACGATTAAAAAAACGGAGTAGTCGGGTACTACTTGGCGATGTACAAATGCCCGGTTCTGGGCGAAAAGCGGAGTTTACGGTCGTTGGTGGCATTTTTTTTTTGTATCATACAAGTATTGGCGATGTTTTCGGCTCTGGGGGGAGGAGGCTTTTGCCTAGGACTTGGGTTGCACTGAGAAGGCTAGATCCCCGGGTGTTGCTACCGCTGGTACTACCGCTGGTAGTCAGGGTGGTGGGTGTGTGGTGGTAGTTTTGTACAATATGAAAAGGAACCCAAGTCAAACACCCTTGGGCTCATGCAGAACTGAGGGGAGAGGGGTTGGGGGGGGCGAGGCAGAGCAAAGCGGGGGGGGCCGATTAATGATCGGAGATGGTGGGAGAAGATAACGTTCATTTATCATTTCCATTGGGCTACAAATTATCTTATTTCCCTTTCCTTTTCACTTTGGAGTCATCTGCTTTTGGTTTCACAAAGCTTTGGGCGCAGCATCTGTATCGAGTAATTGTGAGCTTCTGTATCGTACCTATTGGTCTCCTTCCTTTGTTTTTCGTTTGGTGTTCATTTTGTTTTTACTTCACTCTCGAACGCAAACGAAACAGAACAGAACAGCTTTGGATTTATATTTTCGGAGGCTCGATCAAGGCTGAAGATTATCTGTAATTCAGCACTTCAATTTGAAAGCAAAGATTCTGGAGACAACTTCTTTCTCTATTTTCTTTTTTTCCCTTCGCTTCCCTCCCAACAATTTTTTCTTTTCCTTCACCCCTTCTCTCCCTTCACCACAATCCGAATTCTCTTACCCGAGTCATAAAAAATGCATTGAGGGGACGTTAGCCCAGAACGATACCGGCACCATGATTGACGCACGTGCCGTAATCGGAATCCGAGGAAATATCGACTTCCAGAAACCGACAAAGAAATGATCTTTGAACCACACGAAATGTGGAATACGCTTCAATCGAGTACTGTACGGTACTGTACAAGTGCTTTACAGGTACGGTAACTACGGGACGAAGGGCCACGTGTGAGTTGTGATAAATTTATCTCGCTTGGCTTCTTTATGTGCTCAAAGACGGCGGGACTCATGCGAGATAATAAGAAAAAGTACTTGTCACCAAGGACATGGGAACAAGAGAAAAAAATAAAAATGAAAACACCCGCATCGGTGCTGCACACAACAGTGCGCACCAGTAGCGAAGGCGAGGGGAGATATTTCATGCCAGTACTTTTCCCAGCCACTTGTAGTCGGGTAGGGTATTGCAACTTACTTGTAACTCGTCGTATTCCCGGCAGCAATACCAGCACTGGTAGAGAGAAACTGATTGCCCCTCCGCTCGCTCTATTCAGATAGAATGCAGGGACAGAAGTACTGCAGCAGGGGTGGAGGAGGCGGAGCAAATGATAGAATGTCTGTAACCAAGAGAAGGATTAAGAGATGGCATACCTGAAATTGTTTGTGTGGATTCGCTGGAACTTTAGCGAAATGACGTCTTTAACTGCATGATGATGATGACGATAAGAATGAGGAAACAAATGGATAAGGGTTGAAGAGATGGACAGAAGATTGGACCAGACTTGGAAGATTTTATGAAAGTTGGAAACATTTACCTGGTGGAGGACATGAGGTGAGGTGGGCCTAGTAGGGAGGCTGTGAGATATTTCTTTTTTTTCTCTCCTTCTCTGCTGCCTCTGGATTTATTGTTTTATTTACTTTTCCTAGCTTTTCACTTGTTGCTACTCTTAAGATAAGCCGGCAAACCTGATGAGGAGAATAAGAAGAAGGGAAGGGGGAGAGGAAAGCGAAGAGGAAGGGTACAGTAACAAGAAGAGTGAGGGAAGCTGGTGAAACTTTCTTCGCGCCCGTTTTTCTATTCCTTAGCTCAGGGTTTGTTTCTTTTGACTGCGTTGCTATCGCTGTTGCTGCCGAGCCACACAGCCAACCTCCCTTCCTCTGGCGCCCTCACTCCCTCTTGCTGCCCTGCCAGTTTTTCTTTCTGATTCCATCCACATCACCCTCCTCTCTCTCACTCACTCACTCATCCATCCCTCCAACCCTGAATTCCTTCCACTTTTTCACAGCACAAAGCTCTTTCTACCCTTCTTCCACCACCACCACCGCAACTACCCCCACTGAAAACCCCTTCCACATCCCATCTTCAGCTCCCATCAACAAACCCCCCCTCATCCTTTAACTTGCGTTTAATCTTCGAATAAGTACACAAACATCTAAGCTCCATCAAAACACCATGACTACCGAGGTGTGTACCAGAAACTGTTTCTAACCTCTACTTTTCATTCCCTGCGGGGCCCCTCACTCATCAACACAACTCCAACCCCTCCCTTTAATACTCGTCATCATAAACTCTTTTCCACCAAGAATATTGCTAATGATTGTTTCGTTTATCGTGATTACAGCGCGAGAGGTAATCCCATCCTGCTAGCAAACCATTCCCCCTACCGGTAATCTCACACTAACCCCCGCTGCAGCAAGACCTTCCTCGCCAGATTGTGCGAGCAGGCTGAGCGTTACGATGGTTTGTTATCCCCGCGTTTCTTGCCGTTTACACCGATGATGTTGTTTATTAACTCTTGTGCTTGTTTTATCTTAGAAATGGTTACTTATATGAAGGTATTTATCCCCTTTCGACCCCGCTTTCCACGGAAAAGTCGGCAACAAACAATGTGAAAAATTTACTGACTTGCTTTTCTTCTTTTCACAGGAAGTTGCCAAGGTATAAACATCCCTAGAGCTGACATAATTATCGTTACAACGATAGAATTCCTGGCATCCGATCGGCTCGATCGGTTCCATGGGTTTAAAGCTGAATCCGGTGCTAACTGGTGGTTTTATTAGCTTGGTGGTGAACTCTCTGTTGATGAGCGTAATCTGCTTTCTGTCGCATATAAGAATGTTGTCGGAACCCGTCGTGCCTCATGGAGAATTATCTCTAGTATTGAGCAGAAGGAGGAGACCAAGGGCTCTGAGAAGCACGTTACGAAGATTCGCGAATATCGCCAGAAGATTGAGACCGAGCTGGAGCAAGTCTGTGGTGATGTTCTCAATGTCTTGGACGAGTCTTTGATCCCCAAGGCCGAGTCCGGCGAGTCTAAAGTTTTTTATCACAAGATGTGCGCCCTATTCCATACAATCACTTTTTCACTTTTGTGGGAAAATCTCTGATAAGCCTTATATTACAGGAAGGGTGATTACCATCGTTATCTTGCCGAGTTCGCTTCTGGTGATAAGCGGAAAGATGCTGCGACCGCCGCCCATGAGGCTTACAAGGTACCTCAATACCCCGCCCCCGCTTTTCATCCACTCAACTGCTCTACTTTTTATTTTATTTTTTCTGTGGCACATGAGCACGTGCTCACTAATAATATTTCCAGAACGCTACCGACGTTGCGCAAACTGAGCTCACACCTACCCACCCCATTCGCCTTGGTCTCGCCTTGAATTTCTCGGTTTTCTACTATGAGATTCTCAACTCACCTGATCGCGCATGCCACCTTGCTAAGCAGGCATTTGATGACGCTATCGCTGAACTCGACTCATTGAGTGAGGAGAGCTACCGTGACTCGACCCTCATCATGCAGCTTCTCCGTGATAACTTGACCCTCTGGACGTCCAGCGAATCTGGGGATGCCGAGGAGTCTGCACCCGCGAAGGAGGAGTCCAAGACCACTGAAGCTAAGCCGGAGGAAGCCCCGGCCGCATCAGCCCCGGCCGAGGAGACCAAGTAAATTTTCGGTGGATAAACAAAAAGCAGTTGTGGATTTTGGCTGTTGCGTACTGGGTTTCAATGATGGCATAGGACGGAAAAGGGATTCTGGTGATAGTGTTTTCTCTTTTCCGTTTGATGTTCAGCTTTGAGTGTCGCCGGGGGGATGAAGTTTCAGTCAAAAAATATACACGCATCTGGTAAATGGAACGCATGTTATCTTTTGAAGGCAATTTTCCTGTTTTCGTTTTTACTTCTTCATTGGCAGCGCAAAGAAAACCAGCGGAAACACCATGGGATTTTTATTTTTTCGAAACTTCTAAATGTTGGCTTCTTGTCTTTTTCTCTATCTATTCTGTTAGCGGATTTCTTGTTTCTCTTTTCCTATCCTACCGCTTCTATTCCCCATGCCCCATCTTGCAATTTTTCTGCAAATTTATCAATCCCCTTTTCCTTGTTACCCCGCCCCACCAACCCCACCTTTCCTCGAACCCGGAACTGCTGCGCTGATATTTTCACCATAACACAATTTGTTTGTGGTAAAAATCTTTGGCTAAATTTCATCCACGTTCATGTAAGGCTTCTCTAGATAGCTTATTGTGTGCGTTTTTGACGGACAGAATTCGAGCGATATTACTTCATATGGGGGTATTGCTCCTGCCCTCTAGAGAGAATTGGTTGTGGAGTGATAATTTGGCGTGAATTGGTGCTAGTATCTAGATATGTGCATGCTTCTACTATAGAATTTTATGCAGCTTTATAATAAAACTTGAAGGTGGATAGTTCGTTTCTATACAGAATGATTTGACAAACTTCCAGTGAGAGCGACAGTGAGGGTAATGTAGGATAAAGTCCTAGGCTAATCACGATGGATACAATATGATGGGAACACTTCTCGTAATTTTCTGATTCTCGCGAACACGGTTGCTACCGAATACCAAAATCTGGATGCTCCGGTTGATTTTTTGCCAATAATATTATGGTGTGTTCACAAACGTCAGGAAATTACGAGTAGAAACGCTCCCTGTGCTCATGGCCCAGGGATTAGCATTCAAGAAATAGGAAAAGCAAGCTTGCACTAGGAACTAAACTTGTCCACCTTTGGCAGGTAGGGAGCACTCCAGAAATACCGGCATCACTGATAGGATTCGATGACCGTGATCCCCCCGCCTTTCTTTCCCCCACCTACCTAAGTCAGCGAAGTAAAAAAACGCTTGAAGCGACCCCGCTACGAAACCTCCTCTCCGTTTCTCCTCACCTCCTCTTCAAAACGAAAAAAAAAGAAAAGTATCACAATGCCACCACAAAAAGTCATCATAGATACAGACCCTGGGTATGGCCCCCTCCCCATCTATAATGCCGGTCTACCGGTAACACCAAGAAACACTCACCAGCGTCGACGACGTCCTCGCTCTCCTCCTTGCGCTCTCCGCCTCAGAGGAGGAACTCCAGGTCCTACTAATATCGCTGACTTTTGGCAACATCGACGTCGAGAGCTGTCTGCTGAACCTGGTCTCCATGTTCCACGTCCTCGAGCTAGAGCGGAAGTGGAGGCTGGAGAGCGGGTTGCCGGTTGGGTTTGGCTGCCTGAGCGCGCATAAGCCAATTGTTGCGGTGGGGGCCGATAGGCCGTTGGAGCAGGAGATTGTTATGGCGGATTACTTTCGTATGTTTCGCACAAGTTCCCTGTGTGGTGTGGGGCCAGCTGGTTGGCTGACGGGCGGGGATTTGGAATAGATGGAGTGGATGGGTTGCAGGGGATTCACACTACTGTTTGACTTCCCAATATCGCGCAGGTTGAGTTGGGCTGAGCTGACAACCAGGAGCTTTGGTAGGCACCACATTTCACGCCGGAACAGACGTGGAAACACATGTTTGCTACCACGCCCGTGTTGAAGGAGGATGAAGAGCACCCGCCGAACTTTAGGCCCACGAATAATCCGGCGCATAAAGAGATTCTGAGGGTACTTGGGGAGAATCCAGTGGATAGCGTTACCATTATTGCTGTTGGTCCTCTGACGAATCTGGCTCTGGCAGCAGAAGAGGGCCCTGAGACATTCCTGCGCGCGAAGGAAGTAGTGGTTATGGGTGGGAGTATTGATGTTCAGGGAAACGTACCCCCCCTCCTCCCCTGATATTATAATATTCTATCATACTAACAGAAGGACAAGATAACACCCAAAGGCGAATTCAACGTAGTAGCCTGCCCGTACTCCGCCGCCAGAATCTACTCCCTAACCTCCCCCACGCCCTCCTCTACTGCACCCCCACCTTCTGCCACCACTAAAGAGCTAAAACCGATCCCGGAAACCCTCTCCCGCCGTCTAAACCTCACCGTATTCCCCTTAGACATAACAACAACCCACCTCTTAGCCCAAGAAACCTTCAGCAACACCATAAACCCCCTCCTCGCCTACCCCTCCTCCCCGTCCTCATCCCCACTAGCCGAATGGACAAAAATCTTTGTCGACGCAACTTTCGCCAAGATAAAGGAAATCTGCCCCAGCGAGACAATCGATGACGAGGGCCTCTCCCTTCACGATCCATTGTGTGTCTACTACGTGCTCACCCGGCAGTGCGGCGGGTGGGAAGCGCTAGAGGACAGAGACATAAGGATCGAGACCTGCGGGCAGTGGACCAGAGGTATGTGCGTTGTGGACAACCGCGGGAAGAGAGTTGAGCTGGATCCGGCGAAGCCCGTGCACTTGGGGGATGAGGGGGTTTGGCTACATCGCGGGTTCGGGAACAGGGTTAGGCAGATGGTCAAGAGCCCGGACGAGAAAGGGGTGGCGGGTGAGATGTTGAAAAGGATTTATGGGGGGGTTTGAAAGGTGAGAGGGGGAAGGAGGGCGGGGTGGATGTTGGACTGCTAAGTTTGCCTGTAGCTTTCTTGTGATACGGTAATAGTATCCTACTTGCTGTTGATTGATTGGGTTTACCGAAAAAATGATAGGTGCGCAGCGCGATACTGCGAAAACTTGAATAATTGGAGCGCGTGCTATGCAGCCTTTGATCAAAATCTCATTTGCTACCCGGGGGCCGGGTACCTGCCGAACTGGCATATTCTCCCGATAGCATTGCAAGTACTATACGTCTAATAGGTAAGCTAACTCCAAACCCGCCTGTCCTGTAGTGCGTCTGGAAAATACCACCCACATGCCCCATCGCATAACCACCTACGCTGAGATGCCGGGCAGACCCACGGTATCCCCAAACCGAGAAACCCAACACTACCACTATTGTCTGGATACACCGAGTCAACATGCTAATTGACAGCGGGGATGGGGGGGGAGAATCTGAGAGGATACGCTTAACCCCATACGCTATACTACAAGACTTAGTTAGCGAGATGGCAGATCCAGAAGATTTACTTACGGCATAATACCCGATCATTGCTTTTTTCGTAAAAACTGTTCGTGTTGGAGGTACCACTAGATACAAGTACGAGAGCGATTGTGAAGAGAGAGATCGAAAAACTCGAAGAGAGCCAGAGAAAAAATTGAGAGAAACCCGAAAGCAAAGGGGAGGGGTAACCTCCGGCACAAGCCCACAGGTTGAGGGTGCGACGGCATCTTGCGTCCGAAAGGAATCATCATTTCGAGCTGTTTAGTATCCCACGAGTGATATCGTGTGATGGAGTCCAACTTGAGGTGTCTTGGCGGGTACCACACCTGTATTATACCACCATACCTTGACCTTTTCGCCGCTCACCTCTAAATCGCTTCCCATACCTGTTGGTTACGATACAAAACACATCTCCAACCTCTAGTTTCTCTTGGATTGTGCATGTGCCACTATTTGCAGTGAGCCTTGGTAGAGACCTCAACCAAGCTTCAGTCAGATGTCGGCATAGTCGTTAAAATGCGCCCCGTTAGGGCTTTCAGTATGGAGCTGTGTACGCTATCCCTTCCCTACCCGGAGATTGCGACCTCGCCGACTGAGGGGCCGTTTGGCGCGACAACTTTGAGAGCTCAAACCACAGCTTGCGACAACTTGCAGCGATCTTTTTAGGCCGTTATCACCCAGAGCGTGGGGTTTTCCCAATCACAGTTTATAGCCGGCCAAATTTTACAAATGTCACGCCAAACAGCCCCCACAATTTCCAATCGCCCCAACCCCCAACCGACAGCTCTTTCTGCAGAGTTCGCGACCCCCGAACATCTCCAGTAACCCTGCCGTTCCTAGCACGAAGGCTCCTTCCTGGGTTGGTGGATTGCCTTTTGATATGGCCGGTTGAGGAGTCCCAGCAGTCCTTTTCCTAGTCATCGGCAACCCAAATTGTAGTTTCCGGGGGCTCGGTGGTAAGCTTCTCGTTTTCGTGCATGTTTTCTCACCGGTCCATCACATCCACAATTAACGGCTGATGGAGAGAAGAAAGATAAATCCGCTACCGGCAAGATAGGTATCGGTTCCCGCGGTATTGTTACTGTAGCGTTCTGATCACTCAGGGCGGTCAGCTGTCAGCATAGACTGTCCCATTCCTGGAAATCAGCTTTTTGTCGGTGTCGGCAGGGTAGTGTCCCAAGTATACCGGCCCGTCAGCTTTGCATTACTCAGTTTTGGTGTTAATTTTCGTAAGGATCTTTCTTAAAAATTAAATCTCAACATATGATACAAGGCGAGAGAGAAGTAATAGTTGCGTATAGAACAAAAATTTGAATGTTAAATTTTATATAATTTACAGCCCCATCAACCTGGAACTTATGGGAATAATATGGTACATCAAGTTTGGGTTTAATTCGCCTCTCTGACCTTGGTAAATTAACCTTAAGTTCCAATTACATCTGATTCCCAAAACCAGTATGATAGGTAACATACAGGACTAGGAATCTAGGGCTGGGGGGAAGTAAAAATTCATCCCAATACAATTGTGTGTCAGCTAGGTGTGTCCCAAATCCAGATACCTAAATTCTGTTGTCAGTACCAAACCCCTGTCCCAAGTGATCAAAACACTACAGTACCGTATGTGAAATACCTAGCTGGCGCAGTGGTTAATATGTCAGAACCAATTAACCCCAGTGCGATTAGCAGGA
The DNA here is from genome assembly GCA_003313605.1 of Tuber umbilicatum. Classification (NCBI taxonomy): domain Eukaryota; kingdom Fungi; phylum Ascomycota; class Pezizomycetes; order Pezizales; family Tuberaceae; genus Tuber; species Tuber umbilicatum. The sequence continues at coordinate 53,428 of QLOI01000208.1, read as the reverse complement.
GCCCAAGAGTTCAATCTCCGCTCACAAATGAGATGCAAGTGAACAATTCGTCACGTAGGGCAGGAGAATCAACAAGTCCTGCCCTATAGGGACTGGGGAACTAAAAACCCTCAGTCTTCCCCAAAAGGGCTGTAGGGTAAACCAGACCAACTACGATGTGGTATCATAGAATCCAACTCTAGACCATACGCCCGGGGGTGAGGTCCGTGATCGGCGGGGCAGCAGAAACAAAAGGCAAAAACCAATAAATAAACAAAATTCTCTCTTCCTCCTCCTGCGACTTACGATAGCAGTTGCAATTCCCGAACGCTATACCCGCCCTGTCGGATCGAAACTGGATACTTTGCCTAAGAATTGCCATCTTAGGTGCCTAGATCCAACACAGGCTCACGAATACAGACTCTTTTACACAAACACAACTGAACCGGCCTGTGAAGATAGCCATTTTCCTATCAAATCATCCTTTCACGATTGGTCTCCTCGCACGGCATAGCACACACGCTGCAAACACCAGTAACTAGCGCGATAATTTGTCCAGTAGACTAAGTAATCCCCGCTGTAACGAGGCCATCCACCGCACTAATCTCACCAACGGATGCGGCCACGATTACCGAGCCGAGAAGAAAGGCGTTGATCCGCTGAACGGCGAACTTTGCGAGTGTCAGGTACTCAACCAGGGCTCCAGGTTGCAAATATCTCGCACCGTTCAACCTGGTCCCCGCAGAAGTGGTTTGCATTGCTCGAGTCCGGATAGGGAGTAGGCCGTCATCGCGATGCTTCGGACCCTGTAGACAGCAAGCTTTGCAAAATCGGGGAGAAGCCAGAGATTAACCCGTGCATTCACTTCATCTGCGTCCTCAATTTGATATTGTGTGGCTCGGAGAGAAATAGCGCGAGCATGAAATGATAAGTTAGAGCGTATATAAAATCCAGAGAAAAAGTGCTATCCTTGGAAATGTTAACAGTACGTGTCATTCCGATTGCTGCGCGGAACAGATACGGCTCCCTGGGACATCAATCTTGCACACCGTAGTGCTCGCAGCAGCGCTCGCAAGGTTCTTATCATATCCCCCCGAGTGATATTCCCGGTCCTCGAAAACGCTTCGCTGACCCTCTCTTTCAGGTTACCTGGTAAAGCAAATTGTTATAAAAGTTTCACAATGTCAATAGGTATATTCGAAAACAGTTATCGAAAAGGAACCTGCTGGTCTCCCGCTGTTAATAGGTATTTTTGTTAGGCATAGGAGCTTCTACCGTGTTCGATCCTTGTTTGCGTTAAACCGGAACTGTGCATACAAGTGGCCCAAGGTTTGCACAGCCACCTTCTTAACCCACCACGCGCCACATCTCCACGTCATTTCTATTGGCCGTTGCCTTGCGGGAGAAGTTGCACATGCAACTCTGGATCTGGTCACTCGCACCGAGCTAACCTGTTACTAGAGTGACGGCACGGTACGAGCAGTTTACTGTCTCCCTTTGCACAAGAACACCTGGCATCTAAAATTACCACAAACCTTATCCGCCCCGGACCAGTTCAAATCCTCCACAAACTACGAGTACCAGTAGGCTGCTACCAATTCCCCGCTCGGAATAACAAACAAACATTCGCCACTCCCACCCTCACCACCTTTAGCCTGGTAGGCAGCTCTGCCCGTCGCTCATTTACGATGTCCGGTAAGTTCCTGAGCCTGACATATCCTACTTATCGACCCGCCCGCTAACATCATGGCAGTTGACTACTGTATGAAGTTCAGAACCGTCCCAACCCCGCCATAGCTAACCCCAGACAGACGCAGCCCTGGAAGTCTCTCCCCAAGCAAGCCAGCAAGAAATCCGCGAAGCCTACAAGAAGTATGATATCCATCCTTCCCCTTCCACGGCCATCCCAATCTAACCGCCCAACAACCCAACCAGAGCAGCCCTGAAAAACCACCCCGACCGAGTCTCCCATGACGACCCCTCCCAAGCAGCCCGCACCCGAAAGTTCCAACAAATCAACGACGCATACTACACCCTGAGTGACCCCCAGCGACGCCGCGAATACGATTCGACCCGCGCCTACCAAAGCTCCTACAGCAGCGCCCAGCATGCGCAGAGCGACTGGCAGGACGACCAATTCGCCGACGTCTTCGAGGAGATGATGCGCGAGCAGGGCTTCGCCGAGGACACGGGCGAGCAGACCACGCCCAACGGAAAGTTCTGGGGTATCCTCGGCGGGCTATCCGGTGGCGTTATGGGGTTCATCGTGGCGAACGTGCCCGGTATGCTCGCCGGCGCCGTCGCGGGAAACAGGTTGGGCGCTGTCAGGGATTCCAGGGGGAAGAGCGTTTACGAGGTCTTCCAGGAGTTGCCTCAGGGTGATCGTGCGAAGGTGGGTGCCAGAATCTTGCTCTCTGCCACGGTGATTGGGGGCGCCATCGCGATAGGGGGGTTGAGGGGAAAGCTGACGAAGGCGGCGGTGATCAGCTGCTTAGTGATTTGGCCGCAAAGGTGTTGGCGCACGCTGTTAGCGGTTAGGTGGAATGTTAGGTTTTCGAGGTCGAGGAGAGAGGAGAGATAGTCAATGATGCTTTCCTGGGCGAGTAGGCGGTTGGTCGGTTAAGGGACCCTCGATAAATGACTTCTATGATGGGAAAGGCGTTATTTATTTTTTGCTTTTTCACATATCTCTTTGCTATGACTCTCTTACCCGCTCGTCCGCAGCGCAGCGGTATTTTACATTATTGCCCTGTTTGTACGGTAATATAGTACACATACGGTGTGATAATCCATGATCCACCCTTAATTCAATGATCTCAACAAACCTCCCGCTCCAACAACCAACCGACCAACAAGTCCATGGGAAAAAGAGCTCTCGACACCACAGACCCACAAACCCATAAATAAAAAACCCACCAACAAACCCATCACACAGAATCACTCACCCACACACTCCAAATCCCCCACCGTAACCCCCGGGCACCACTACATACTGCACTCCATACCCCTTCCCCCTCGCTTACAATCGCGCAACCCAGGACGGCGATAGGACTACAGTGTGCGATCGGACAGGCCAACAACCACCCGCATGGGGAAATACGGATCAGTTCGGCATGGAAATTTCCCGGAAGGGCGAGTACCGGCACCCGCACGAGCACGCCTACGGTAATCCCTGGCTGCCTGTGTACAGTACAGTGCAAGTATACCCTCGCGGGGGTTCGTTATCAACACCGCGCCCTGCTCGCTTCCCACGCTGTCAGTCGGAAACGCCCGTCGCATGTACTGTATCAATCAATCCCCTACCATACCATAACCCGCGCCGACACACTACCGCGACAGCAACCGAGAAAGCAAAAACGTTACACGGAGCACAGTACGAGTACAGTACTTCCGGATTATACTGCCGTACCGTACTGTACCAGGGCGTTTAAATTGCCAAGCTTAGCGGCCCTGGAGCTTATTTACAGCGACCGGCCGGTTCTCCTTCGTCATCTCCGCTCGCCCGCTTGCGATAGCAGCACCTGTATATTATTGATATGCGCTAAAGTGCGGTGTGCAGGTACAGTACAGTACTCGGCTACAGTGCTATTTGTAAAAAGCGAATTGGGTCCCTGGCCTCGGGGCGTCCTTGCAGCCGGGCGACGACGGGAAGAAGGTACCGACTGCGGTATTTGTCAACGCCCCGGTCCAAAGGGTTTACTTTATCTACCATTTATGCGTGTCAAATCGCCTTGGCACCGCTAACGGATCTCGTCTCGCAAAATGCCCCGCTCGTTGACAGTTCCGAGAGAAACAACGTCCCCGGAAATGGTGCGCGTTTCGGGGGGTTGCGTTGACACCCCCTTCCTCCTTCCGCAAAAGCAATGTGGGGAAAAAGGAAAAAAGGAAAAAGGCGGTGATTGTATCACCTTTGGCATTTTATCCCATGTCTCCTTCTCGCGAAGGGGATTTCGCGTGATGCCGCGTGTGAAAACTCGAATGGTTGGGCGGTGTGCTGTGGAGTCCAGAGTTCCCTTTCTCTGGAAAGGGGGAGGGGAGGGAGAGGGGCAAAAACGCCCTTTTCCCCGTTCAGAGACGGTATTAAGATTAAATATTCTTGGGCTTGCTGAGAGGGAAGCCCGATGGCATACGAGTAGTGCACCGTCGAGTTTTTATGGTAACGGTAAGGGGAGGAGGATAGGGTTGTAATTTATTTAAATTTGAGAAAAAATGAGATTCATGTGCAAAGTGGCAGTGTGTTTACAGAAATTTTCTACGCCCATCCGCCATCACGGTTCATGGCTCATTAGACAATGCCAACAGTGGTTAGACCGAGCACCACCGCCAGTATCCGCACTCGCACAGAATACTCGTACGAGTACCACCAAAACCTCAGCCGCACCTCAATCATCGAGGGAGAAAGGAAGGAGGCCCAGGTCAAAATTGGAGAATAGCCAAAAGGACCAATTCTCGTACTTTACTGGTACATTAAAAATCACTTTAAGAAATAATGTCTTTAAACCGACCCCCCCATTCCTTTCAAAGCATTAACATCCACGTATCCAGTCAATCCATCCCCAAGCCAACCATTCGTCGTTCATACAAATTAACGTCTTACAAAGCAAACAAACCAGCGAAGATAGCGGCGACAGCGAAGCCACCCGGAACGAGCCCAGCTGCCCCAGAGCCAGACGAGCCAGACGAGCCACTTGCGCTAGTAGAGCTTTTAGTGGAATCGGGAGAACCTGATCCTGTAGTCGCAGTGCCATTTCCTTTTCCACCACCGCTGGAGGTGCCATTTCCGGCTCCGGTTCCGGTTGGGGTGGATTGGATAGAGGAGACGGCGCCGCTGGGAAGGTTGTTGCCGCAGGCACTCTGGGCGAAGGCTATCGCCTCTGTTTTCAATCGTGTTAATAACCCCCTTCACCACGAAAGAGCAATACCCGGGAAGGGGGGGAGTGGGACTTACTTTGGAGATCGGCGGGGTCGGTGCAGGATGACTTGAGACAATCGGAGACGCTGCTGATGAACTTCTCGTTCTTGCAGGCACAGGGTATATCACCGGAGGGACAACCAGTGTCGCTCATGCTGCTCACTGCGCATGTCATCTAGTATTAAAGTTTGCGTCAATGACAACCCTCTCTCCACGAGCATGTGAAGTGGAAACATACAGCACAACTGGGCAATTGCGACAAATCAAGGCCCTGGGCAGCAACCAGGACGGCGGCACCGAAGATAGAGACGATGAGTGAGGTCTTCATGCTTGTCGAGGAATTGGAAACTGAAATAAACTACGGTGATTGGTTGATAGTGGTGGTGGGTGAGTGAATGAGCGAGTGAGTTGTACCGGTAATAATGGGAGGTGAAAACGAAGGATATTAAAACGGGTAAGATAGGTAAGTGAGGAAAATTTGGGGGGTGGGAGGATACATCAGGGTATTTATCTGTTCTTTTTCCTCCCTACATATTCCTTTCCATTTTTTCACCCCTTCTTGCCCACTTCCCAGTTGGGTATGGTTGGGTTGGAAACACGGCTGAGTGCGGATGGTCAGGGAGGAGAGTCAAATTGAGACCCTTCACAGCTTACTCGAGGACTTGCCCTGCATCGTAAGGGGGGGGCGGGGATGGGACGGTATGCTGTGTGGAGGCTTGAAGGTTATGCATTGTGTTATGGTATTACCGGTTTTTCGTAACTGGAGTTCACCGGGCCAGGTTACTTTTTTTTTTTTTTTTTCTTGCCCCTGCTGTCTTAGCGCACCCCCTGGGAAGGGATGGAATGGGACGGACAAATGGGACTTGTGTGAGCAGATCCAACCTGGGCCAGTTTTATTGCAGGGAAATTATGGTTCAGATTTATAGTGTTTGTTTGGTAGTAGAGCCTCCAAGTAGGAGATTGGGGTGATTTTTACCCTACTCACTGGTGGTACTGGGTACTCGAGCAGAGTGTTGCTTGCCTGACCTGAGAATACGACGGCACCGTCGCCAATGGCTGGAGTTGTGAATGGTGAATTAGGCTCGGTGCTCACGACCTGTAGGAGTCGTAGCTTAGCCATGCCCGTCATCATCGGTTTGGATCTCAGACAATGCCCGCGTCACTGGCCAGCTTTCTCAAACACGAGGTTAGCCGATCATTACTGGTGCTCGAGCAGAGGTACACAGCCACGGATCGAGAAAGCGTTTTTTTTTCTTTTGAGTGTCAAGTCTAATAGATCTACTAGCCGATTTATAAAGTATTCGGACACCTTGGCCGAATTTATATGAGGCTCGGCACCAAAGTGTCCGAATACTTTATAAATCGGCTGGCACTCGAGTAACGGCATCACACCAGACTGCAGATTTGTATGCAAAAGAGACCTGGCTCGAGTGCACAAAAGCCCTTGAGCCCGACGTTTTTTCTTTTAGCCAGGGGCTGAATGCCTCAATTGCAAACTCCCCTGACCCCTCCACACACGCTTCCTTGGAACGAGGCTATGGGGAGTATCTTACCGGTATCGGTACGCATGAATCAACGCGATCCCCACTGTTTATTTATATCACCATCACAAGCTTCGAGAACCTCCAGCCTTGTAGATACCAACACCGGTATTCATATTGCGGTATTGTGCTTGTGTACTTGTACTACTTTCGCCCAGCTCGGTGAATGAATGAGCAAATAAACAGTTAATTGATTGGTTAACCGACAATAGCACAGTTTCGATCCGCCACGGCGATCGTGCACCGCACCGCCCCCGCCGGCCAACCGCGTGGCTAGAAGGCTTATTACCGGTATTGTTTTCTTGAGGATTTTCGGTTTGTCAATTCAACCCTCTCACTCGTTTTCTCTCGGCGCCACGGTAGGGGACTCGGATTGGCTCTCACAGCTAAAGAAGGAAAGTGGGCTGTGGGAGATTGCGCCCTGGGAAAGAAAAAATACTTTTGAGAAATTCCGGCGTTAACCTCTCTCGATCGATATCATGGTGAAATTGCAAGCACAAGCACCATCCTGTTTAGTGCTGTACGAGTGCTGTAAGAGTACTAGCACTGTGCAACAGCCCCTTCAGAAGTGAAACAAACAAAAGAGCAAAGAAAAATGTGGGGTGTGGTATGGCTCTGTGCAAATGCCCAGGAGTTTGACCGGTAATCTGATAACCCCCCTTGGCCCGAGAACGGGCGTGGCGCGGTGCGGGGTCGGGGAGTGTTCTAGAACTAGGGCATAATAGCTGGTCGCTCGGAGAGGCAGCCCGCCCGAGTATGCGGGGAGGGTTTGGGTTGGTTTGGTTACGTAGGGTCCTGTATGATGCCGAGATACCGTACTGCAATACCGGGAGGTTGCGGTGGTGTTTGATCGTCGTTTGTAGCCAAATGTTGAGGTGTCATTGGTTGTTGAACTGATATTTTTCTTTTATTCAGCACTTGCGCCGTACCGAGAAGTTTGTTGTACGAACAGTCATACCCGAGTACCGTACGTAGTCTGCATACTCGGGTATGGACGTAGGTGATCGGACAACGAGAGATTAAAGGCATCAAGGCTTGCTGCTCGTTTGCCAAACACATCCTGCTATGTCCTATGAGATAGGAGGGTACCGGTACGATAAGTGGGGGATTGGCGGAGTGGTGCTTCCGCTCGGGCAGTATGGTAGGGCACTGAGGTCCTATGGGCGGATGAGCACACAGTCAGCAAGAGCGGAAAATAGTAACGAGGCTGGTCCAAGCACTGTACCAGCCTGCATTCTTACATGGTGAGATTCTGCTTTCTGTGTGCTCTTAGGTTGTTTTGAAGCAATTTAACCCGATTGTTGCCATAGCGATGTAGATTTGGACACCCCACCGAAACCCCGCCGGCCAGATTCCCAAAACGGTTGGGAAAGCTTATTACCTGTAGGCGCTCTCTTGTTTAAGAAGGTACTAAGTACGGTACCCCGGCGCCAGACTCGATACAAGCACAGCAGTGGCAAGACCAGCTCGGAGGGGATACCACACACACCCTCTCACCAATGCAGCAAGGATAAAATTATGAACGAATCCCGGCACAAGCACAGTACTGGTACAAGTACAAACTAGCACCCTTAAAACTCCTGGAAGCCCTAAAATTCGCATTTCGGGGAAAGACACAAGTAGATACCAATGCGACCGGCCTGGGCTTCTGGTTTCTACAACCCTGCGTTTCTTTGCACGGAGGTTAATTGCGGTACCGGTATTTAACAAGGCAATCCTCGCCCCTCCACCACCAGTTTCCTCCAGCTCACCGCCCGACCACCACCGGCAGCACCCTGTCGGCATATATTGAGCTGAGTACGAGTACTTGCGCCCAGATTGAGTTTTGGTGATGATCAACGAAAAGGCGCGCCGAAATCCGAGGTCCTTGGCATTATAAATAATCCTGTCCGCACGCAGGTGTGATGCCTGTATGTGGTTGGTGTTCGGGGAGAGCGGGGGGCTGGACTATCTCCTGGGTGGGCGGAGGGCGATTATCAGGGAAAGTAACAATGATACGGTAGGTAGTGGTTGTTAGTAAGCATCTTATAACCCCATAGGTTGAAGACGTGAGTAAATTACTAGATCTCGAAATGACCCCAATCGATACAGATCTGTTGCTATCATAATAAGTTTGCGGAAATTTCCCCAAGATCTCTAGGCCCCAGGACCCTTTAGTACCGGTACTGCACCACACCGTACCGTAACTGTTGTCTCCCTTCCAGACCGTGCGGACGTCCGATCATACAAGTCCTTAACGAGCGCACGACGAAAACTGGCGGGTGACGAACAGGGTTTACTAATACCGGTGTGGGAGAAAATATTGTATTTCCCCTTAGTGGATGGTGTGTTGACCGTATTGTACCTTGGTTGGGTATGTGCTCTGTGGTAAGGTAGATATAGCGAAGGATAAGAGGTAGAAGAACTGACTCAAATGGATCCTGAATAAATAGAGTAACACAGAGGAAGCAAAAGGTAAAGAATTGAACCTGATAAAGATAGATACGATCCACTATCTAAAGTGTTGTTATTGAGGGGTGGGTGTTGCTTGCCTAGCTGAGAAGATCTGAGATAGTTTATGTACAGTAATTTTCACTTGCCAAGCAAGGTACAAAATAGAAAATATTGTAGGATAAAAATCTTACAACCCTGAGAACACATCTCATCAATCTTGCCCTCACTCCACAACGGTCTCCTTCTCCCCCAGCCTTTGACCCCAAAGGCACAAACAAACTTCATATCTCCATCAATCAACCCTTTCTTTTCCATCTTCCATTATAGAAGTATGATTTCATTCCCTATCCTACTCCTTGGGCCTCATCTACCCATTGCAAAAACCATCTTTTATCTTTGTAGACCTTGTCCACATATCCACCAGGTTTCCACTGAAAATACTGAAACTTTCTTTCTATCCACCATTGCAAACCATGATGATGTAACTTCAAATCCCCTTCCTTGTTGACCATCATCTCTTCAAGTCCAAGCTTCAACATCTTTATTTCCTTAACCTTTTTAGACCTATCCTCATCATGTTCTTTTAAAACTTTCAGCCTCCCAACAATTTCAATGACAACCTCTTTCTCTGACATCTGAGTAATAGACTGAGGTTCCTTATCAACACAGCTTGTAATAACTTTCTTCAAAAGCTCCTGCTCATCAATCATCTGTGGCACTAATTCGCTGCTGTTCCGGGTTCCAGTTGTTTCAAAACAACAAACATCATCCACAACAACCAACTCTCTCACATCAACCTTAGTCTCTGGTAAATTCCTCAACTGAACTGTACTTAGCATTTGATCCACAGCAATCATACTTTCATTGCTTTCATTCTGTCCATCATCAGCCTCAACTGTATTTGACTTTTTCATAATATTGATTGTGTTGTTAAGATTTTTCTTGATTTCATTCTCAAGATAGACTTTTCCATCATTCAAAGGAATCGTGCTGGACAGATGACTTGAATCTGAGTCCATTATGTCTGAATAATCTGTCATACAACTAACAGGTTTTGTGTCCATATAGTTCTCATTGTTGTCCTGATCATATACTTCTAGGAAGCCATCTTCAACTATATTCTTGATCATCTTCTCTGAATTCAGCAAAGTCTGTTGAGAAGGTTGATCTGATTCATCTTTAGGTCTATGACAATTCTGCTTGGTGTCATCAAAACAGCCATTGAAATTTTCATTTATAACCTTCTTGTTGCCTTTTATCTTCAACAACCTTGCCCAATGTTTGACATCTTTAACTACTTGCATAGGGCATACTTTTGAGTCTGAAGTAAGAAAGCTGGTACTTGCCATCTCAGGTAAGCTCTGATTACTGAGGCCACGGATATAGGAACGAATGAGAGATGTGTCGTAATGCTGAACATTATATGGAAGTCTTCGTAGTAATCCAAGAAAGATCTTTGAATAGGTGAAAACATCATGATCGTCCTGCTTCAGATTGTATATAGTTGATAGAATCTTCTTCAAAGTTTGTTGATCCATATTTTCATCCAAATCATCAAACTTCTTAATAAAAGCTTGTCTTAATGCCTTCTCATCCCAGTGAATATTTGTTGGAAGTTGCTGTAAAAACTTTCCTGCTAGAGATTGAATTGGACACATCAAATGAATTTCAGCCACACGTATTCTCTGTGACTCTGCTGTACTTCCATTGAACTTTGGTCCCATTGCCACAAACCAAGAATCTATCCAGCTCAGAATTGACTTAACTGCTATGGTGTCATTACCAGTAATGATCTGACCACTTGCGCACAGTACAGAGTACTGAAAAGACATGACTAAAGAAGCTTGCCCTGTCGACTTGGTGAAAGAAAATATGAGGTATGGCGTAGAAGAGATTGTAGATGCTGAAGAAAAATACTGATACAACCAAGATCGGAAGATATAAGGTCTAGAAGATGTAGTACAAGAAAGTACTAAGTAGAACAGTATTCACAATTAAGGAAACTGTGACTGCAACTCAAGGGTAGTAAGTTATCAAGTTAAACACCAATCTGTTTCAGAGCACCACTTTGTGGAAGAAAATATTTGTATTTCCCCTTGGTGGATGGTGTGTTGACCGTACTGTACCTTGGTTGGGTATATGCTCTGTGGTAAGGTAGATATAGTGAAGGATAAGAGGTAGACGGAGTGACTCAAATGGATCCTGAATAAATAGAGTAACACAGAGGAAGCAAAAGGTAAAGAATTGAACCTGATAAAGATAGACACGATCCACTATCTAAAGTATTGTTGTTGAGGGGTGGGTGTTGCTTTCCTAGCTGAGAAGATCTGAGCTAGTTTATATACAGTAATTTTCACTTGCCAAGCAAGGTACAAAATAGGAAATATTGTAGGGTGAAAATCCTACAGCCCTGAGAACACATCTCATCAATCTTGCCCTCACTCCACACCGGTATGCGTGTAGTATCTTTTATTAACTTTATGGTGGGGACACATCTGTTGCCTGAGTACTTTGCCGGGAAAATATAGTTCAACTGCGATCCCCAAAGGATTTTCAACAACCACTCCCATAAAAATTATGGCTCTATTCGATAGTAGAGTAGATGATCCTCTACACATTGATGGAGAGAAAATAAAAATATCTCAAGCTTTCATGGAGATATAGGGGTTTAAAGTAGGTCGAAATTTTGGCTGAAGCCGGAGAATGTCGGCATCCCTAGCTACAGATGCCCCCCACCATACTCTACTTTGACGAATCCACGGTTTTTGCCTGTCAAGTGATTTACTGGCGTGATATCCCTGTTGGACATGTGCCAGTTTTTGACCCGCCGCCGTTAGGGGACACTACCGTACTGTACCAGTACTTGCGCCGGAGAGCCATTCGCCCTCCCGGCTATGGTGAACACTTTTTCGATAATATTGCTCTCCGTTTCGGTCAAAGAATTTGATTTCCCAAGTTTTAGTGAAGGTTCAGGGGGGTTAGGAGTCTGTTGAATTTTTGGTGGGAGCAGGTTGTTTATGTCATGAGTGTTTAGTTCAGCTTTAGCTTCCTGCAGTAGACGATCACGGCGGGGTCCCCTCGCCGGTATCTAACGCCATTTGTCCGGGAGACAGAGGAGATAGTGCCTATTTGGATACTATGATATCGTCTACTGCATGGCTCTCGCTCTCGGAGGTTAAGCACTACCGGTACCGGTAGAACGGGTATTTTAGTGAAACAGTGGTTAAGCTGAACAGCCATTTGAAAATCTTTCGAGCTGGGCATCGATGAAGCATGCATGCATGCATGCATGCCATGCACACATAAATTCTAGCAATGCATGCCATTGGAGGTTGTGATGTCTAAATCCACGTCGCTAGAGCAACAGTCGCACTAAGCTGCTTTGGAGAATGCCAAGAATGAACAGAATCTCTCTGTGCACCATAATATGATAATTTATCGGGCTGTAGTGCTCGAGTTGTCGTTTGGTCATTCTCACTTCTGGGGCAGGGAGAGGCCTTGTCGTTTTGGGGCAGTTGAATTTGCGACGGATGACGATTTTCCCGTCTGAGTGCTTTACCGGGGTCTCCAATAATGTACTTGAGCACATACCCGTACGTTAAGCCGGTGCGTGATTTGGGTGACTTGGCGGCTTTGGGGAGCACTCTAGACTACGAGTACTGGTACAGTACCGACGCAATCGGTGATCTGGGACAGCGGGTCAGACATTGGTAAAGAAGTTTAGAATTCACAGGAGTTCATACTGTACGGGGAAGTGAGGTACCGGACTATCAAGATTGCAGATAGTGGGGTGATTGTGTGGGTACACTTGTACTCGTAATTTGTGGTAGAAGTGCTCGTACAGTACCGGTACCGGTACTTGTCCCGTAGATAGTTTCGGGAAGAGCCCTTCCGCGGAAGGGATTATCGACCCCGTACCGCATGGGGCGAGCTCCCGTGCCTTCAATAGTTCTAACACTGGACATCTGTTCTGGCAAATGAAGGAGAGGTATTCGGGCCCGGGATCGCAAAAGCGCTTTTCAAGCGCCGAGTTTTGTGATGATCCGTCCAAAAAAAGAAAGAGGGTCTTCCAACTTGCATAAATGGCTTTCAATCACGGGGCCGAATGCCTATTTCAAAACAGTTCGCGGGATTGCATCACATTTACTCGTACGAGTACTGGCATCCTTATCCACCCACCCGCTGTTGCTTGTGGTCGGTAAATGCCGCTGGGTTGAGCTTGGCTGCGCATCAGAGACGGCCATTCATCGGTGGAGTTTGGGATTCTCGACACATGGACAAAGACCGTGAGGTCTGTTTTCGGCTTCTTATCAATTGTTTCGGGAGTGACCATTCGTTGGGAATGTTCGCCGACTACCGCGCTCGACGGTTTTTATCTATTGCCTGGTGATGGTCGACCATTGTGCTGTTTCTTGTCCTGCGGAGCTGCGTGTATTCTGGGGTATCGGCATGATACCCGCCTTCCAAAGGGGGAAAAATGATATATAGGTACGATATGGATGCAAGTGCCCGATACTATTGCCACTGACCATGCTGAAAACTCGTGTTTGAGCGCTCTTAAGGAGTTCCTTTCCAACAAACCATATAACCTAAACCTCTACTCGAGCACCCGTACCAACACGCACGATCGAGGGCACGGGAAATTTGCTGTTTCACCTTGCACACGCTCCCGCCTTCGGTTCGCGTCCCACCCTTTTTCCGCCTTGCTCTTTTCTTTTTTTCCAAATAAGACCTCGCGTTATCCTGGCAATTCTAGGAAGTGAAGAAAAAAAAATTGAAGACAGAAACCATGGGCCTCTTGATTCTAGAACCGAAGAAGCGGGAGGGTGCTGATCACGTTCCCGGTACGCCTTCCTATTCCACCCACGATGGCGAGTGTGGGGTATGCTAACGAGGATTTAGGCACCGCATTCATGGGCGCTGGAGAGGCTCCGGGTTGTGTGACGACTGTGACTGGAGAGCTGGACCCCAACCTGAAGTATGACTTGACGGGTAGTGCGCCGATAGTTCTTGTTCCTCAGCCTTCGGATGATCCGAATGACCCCTTGGTAGGTTTCCCTCTGAATCAATCGGTGTATTGGGAATGCTGATGGGGATGGAGTAGAATTGGCCGTTATGGGAGAGGGACTTGATCACCTTTATCCTTTGCTTGGTTTCTGTAAGTTTGCTAGTCAGATTTCTTATACTACGCTCAGTCCTAGTACTAAGATTTGACCTCCTAGTACTCTACTATGGCAATACTAACTGATAACTATATAGGTCATGGCTGCTACGTAAGCTATATTGTAATCTCTGTAACTTTGGAGTACGAGAAGATGCTAATAGCCTTTTAAGACTCGGTCCTATCCTTGCCCCGAGCACTGTTCTTTTTGCGGGGCACTTCAATCGTGAATTTACCGATATTGCCCTTTTGACGGGCTACCACCTCTGCGGTGTCGGTGTCGCCGGGCTGTTGTTTGTTGCGTCCGCGAGGGTCTACGGAAAGCGGCACTTGTACCTATTAGGTACGGTATTGTTGATTGTGTCTACCATTTGGGGTGGCCTGGCAACGAGTTATGAATCCTTTCTCTGGGCGAGAATTATTCAGGGTGTGGCGGTTTGCCCATTCGAAACTTTGGTGAACATTACCGTTGGTGAGATGTATTGTGTGCATGTAAGTTTCTCCTCGGCAAACCCGGCGGAGGAAAGAGAGCCGTATGTATCTCAGGACCTAACCAACCAATCGTGTGTTTGCATAGCAACTCGGGAAGCGTATGGCCTTCGCAAACTTTTCTCTGTTTGGAGGCGCCTTTTTGACGCCAGTTGTCGTGGGCAAGATTACTGCGAGTTTGGGGTGGCAGTGGCCGTTTTTCCTTGTCTCAATATTCACCGGGTGTCTGTTGCCTTTGGTTAGCATCCCCATCCCGAACGGATGTGTGGGGGATCGGGCTGACGGATTGGGCTATTAGGTAGTACTTTGGGTCCCGGAAACTGCCTACAACCGCTCAGCACATAATGATACATCGGCCACAAGCACGAGGCACTCCTTTCTACAGCGAATGGCTTTGTTCAGTGGTCGGAAGACATCGGAGTCACCCTTGAAGCTCTTCCTCCGCCCAATTGTGCTTCTCCTTCACCCAGCTGTGATATGGGGTATGCTTACACAGGGGGTAATGATCGGATGGACCGTTATGATTGGTGTTGTCCTTGCTGTTGTGGTATGCGCACCCTCCCTACACTAAGGGTTTTGTCCCAGAAATTAACTCTGCTAGTTCATGTTTCCTCCTCTTTTTTTCACTGAGGTTGAAGTTGGATACATGTATACCGGCGCATTTATTGGTTCCCTGGTTGGTTTGGCCATCACTGGTCCATTAGCGGATTGGTCTGCCAAGTATCTCGCTAGAAAGAACAAAGGGATCTATGAGCCGGAATTTCGCCTGTACTTAGTGATCCCACAAGCAATTACTGGCTGTCTTGGTCCATTCCCTCTCACCCATTTGGTTTTTTTTCCAGGCAAAATCATTCTAACAGTGGATGTGTGAATAGGGCTCTACATGTTTGGGGTCACTTCCTCCAACATTACAAAGTACGGCTGGTTTTGGCCGGACTTCTTCTTCGCACTCGAGTTCGTTCCCTGTCCCGTCCTATTCCCCCACATTGCTTTCCAAGATGGCCCCGGTAGGAGGAGAAGATCTAACGGATGCAGGTTGATGGGTATGACAATGGGTGCGGTAACATCAGCGCTCTACCTTGTCGACGCCTATCCGAACATTACCATCGAGTCCTTCACTTGCTTGCTACTGTTCAAAAATTTCTTCTCCTTCGCGCTCACTTGGGAAGCCTTCAACTGGCTACGCGAGGTGGGAGCTAGGAATATATTCATCTACATTGCCTCTGTCCAAGTGGCAATTTGCTCTCTTACTCTACCCATGTGTATGCTTCACTCCCTCTCCTCTCTTGGCTGACAGGCGAGGCTAATGAGATGTACTTGTATATGCAGACTTTTTAGGGAAAATCACTAGGGATGCCATGCATAGACATGACATTCTGGAGAAGGTGGGTCTGGGTATTGGAGGGAAAAAAGGAGGGTCGGGACAAGAGGGGCCGGGAACCGAGATGGGTGAGGCCGGGAGTGAGTGGCTGTGGGGGGAGATTTAAATAAATAATCTAGTCCTCCCCCACCAGTAGCACTACTTTGTGCAAACGGTCCGGGTTTCTCATGCGAAATCGCTCGCTAGGTAGACTAGAGAATAATCGTTGTACCTGATGTCTATTTTTTTTTCTTTTTTTCGCAAGGGTTTATCCTACTGGGTAGCGTAACTGGGGAGATTTGTTCACAAGAGGTAATATAAGTGAAATGTGTGAAAAAGGTACCCAGGAGATGGCAACACGAGGTGCCGTTTCGCCCTCGACAACAAACACTGACCGGGAGAGGCCCCTCGCGACTAGGGACCATGACGTTTCCAATGCGAATTCCGGACCGCCCAACCGAGTAATACACCGCCGACATAACCCATTCTTGCCCTACAAGTAATCGAAGACCTTCCCCGCCATTTCCCGGCCCCGACCAAACGCCCGGGTTTCGGCTACAGCAGCAAGGAGCGTGTTTTCACAGAATATCACTCGACTGTTCTCCCTCCTGCCACCGGGAGGATCGTCCGACGACGATGACGAACCGAATCGGTGGCTCGAGCTATAGCGCGAGCGTGAGGAAAAGAAGGAAAAGAAAAAAAAGAAAAAGAAAAAAAAAACGATGAGAAGGGTTGGACCATCACCGGACGGTTCGTAATGCTCTATAGACCAGCGCCCCGAGGGGAGTAAAGTCGGCATCGTACGCACTCTGCCCCCCGCCCGCTCGGTTGACCCTCGGCGGTCGGGGCTAGTGTTGCCGTGCATGTTTTTTCCTCCAGCTTCCCGTACCGGGGGGCGGGATGGGGTAGTCCACTCTACCGTGAATTCCGGGTAAGCTCGATGCACGGCGACTATCCGTGCTATCCGCTGTTCCCCGAAAGCGCGTATGTGGCGGCCGAGAGGAATACGGTACCCACACCGGCTGCCTTGGGGAGCACCGTAGAGCACGGTAAGTAGTCTGGTCTACTCGACAGCGGCTGTAGCGAGGGCAAGTTCCTACCGGATACGAAAAATGGCTACCTGTATATCGGTTTATTGTGCAGATCGACTTGGTTCACCGCACCGGTAAATCCACTGCCGTACTGTACAGTACTTGCAACTCGCGGGGGAGCCGCACGGATTTAGTCCGAGATCGTTTTGGACGCTTCGGAATAACACGGTATATACCGTTTGAAAACCGAGAATTCTTTTGCAGTAAAAAATATTTTATTTGATACTTAAATTGGGTACGGGAAAAGATAAACTATTGCGGGAATGGGGNGGGGGCAAGAGGGTACTGCCTTGGATCAGGAAATTTACGGTAATAAGCTGGTCGTTGCCGTGCAGCTGGTTCGTTCGTGGCTTCTTGAATCCCCTGGCGCAGTGCCTTCTTTTGTGGTGCTGTACGGCTTGCGCAAATGATTTACCGTAGGCTACCGGTAGTCAGTGGGCAGCTTCAGTCTATTCCAATTGCTGTATAGTGTTGAGATCAAATCAAATGACAGGACCTTTCTTCTGACAGCAATTGGAAGTGTTTTGAGGAATTATGAAGTTGAACATCTTTGGGACGACCCGTTCCTGTATGTCATTGGTGAGGGAAATGTTTGTCAAAGTTGGTATGGAGATCAGGTTGTGGCAACTGAATTTTACGTTAAATTTTAGAGAACATGGTCCAAAGCTCTGCGTATTATGATTGAAAGAGAGAAAAAAGACTACAAAGGGTTAATGTTTTAGGGTTTATAATTTCAGGGCATGTACTTGTATGTATTGTATTATAAAATAATTGGTAAATATAGTATATTTGACTACCGGTACAGTACCCTACCCCCCGTGTCTACGGCGCGGTACTGGTACGGTATGATGCATTGAAAAAAAAAAAAAAAGAAAGGGGATAAGAAATACAACAAAAATTTGCGCCAGAAGGGAATCGAACCCCTGCCGATTGCTTGGAAGGCAATAATCCTACCACTGGACCACTGGCGCTGATAACATGAGAACAATCCAGCTCTTGAAATTCATTGTCCCAAGTCCCGGGTTCCACGACAAAGTAGCCCCACAACCGCCAAGCCACCTAACCACAAACCTCTCCTCTTCCTTCCACCACCACCACCACCACCGCTACACAAACCAAGACACAAAAAAGGCCAAAAAATGTCAGACCCCCAAGAAACCTCCGATCCCTCCACCTTCCTCAGCGAGATAATCGGCGCCCCCATAACCGTAAAGCTGAACTCGGGCGTTGAATACAAAGGTATATGCCAAACCCGCTGGTCCTCGGTGGGGCATCCCATTATCGGAGATACCTTGTGGTGCTGACGTTGCTCGTTGCTGGCGGCTTGCTAGGTGAGTTATCGTCGGTGGATGGGTACATGAATATTGCGCTGGAGAAGACGGTGGAGTACGTTGGGGGTCAGGTGAGGAATAGGTATGGGGATGTGTTTATTCGGGGGAATAATGGTGAGTTTGGCCCCGGATTAAGGGGATGTGGGGGGTGGGAGTGAGTGAGGGAGTGCTAATGTGGGGAGGGGATAAACAGTGTTGTATATTTCTCAGGATGCGATGTGATGGGAGGGTGTGGGGAGATGGGTTGGTTAAACTTTAGGGCTACGATGTATTTGCGATGTCATACCAATACGGCGCGTGTGATGACCTTATTACTGCTACGTTCCAACTCTCTAAATTGAATAACCGCCCGGTGAACGAGTTTCCCGTAAGATTAGGAAAGAACAAACTGCGAAGCCGTATAACCTAGAAAGAGAATAATATTTGAGAAGAGAAGAGAAAACGCCCACACGCTTTGCCAGGTTTTTGCTTCGAGGTTCCATTCAGGGAAACGGAAATAATTGAATGGGCGGAGCCCATTGCACCGATACAAATATAATCATAGAAAGGGCACACTACATGGTTCAGAGAAAGAAAGAATGAAGGGCCAGACGACCCGGGCAGATCACTTCTTCTTCCCAAACCTCAGAATACCCATGATCCTGTTCTCCTTTGAAGCGCGATCACCTCCGGGGTGCTTCCCTTTCCCCTTGCTCAAACCTTCTCCGGGGTTATCGTCGGAATCTGGCTCGCCTTCTAGTCCTTCAGGGTTCTTGGGTGTCGGGAGATTTTTTGAGTTTTCGATAAATTCGTCTTGAAGGGCTAGTTCTTTCTTAGCTTTCGCAGAGACGCCGGCCCCCCAGACTAGATGTACGGTGGCACCGGTTCGTAATTTGAGGTCAGTGGTAAGTCGTTTTGGTGCTTGAGGGAGAGTTTCTTTAGGAGGAATCCCTGGAACGAATGTTAGGAATTAATCGGGTGAGGGTGTGACGGTTGAGGCTTACTTAGAAGGAAAGGCTCGTTGGGGTAGCGGAGGGTGCCTCTAACGGCGTCGTAGAGATCCTGGGCTGCAGGTTGAAAAAAAAAAAAAGATTAGCCCACCAGACGATGAATATTGAATAATTGGGTTTACACGTACAAGTGTGGGTCTTGAGAAAGTTTTGTTCGGAGGTGTATCCATCAGGGAAACGGACTTTGATAACGACCTGGAGATAACACTCATGAGTTATGAGCGACTCCAACCTCCCAACCCAAGCGTTGCACATACCCTCTCGACTTTCTCTGCCTCCGCAAGCATGGCGGCTTTCCTCTCTTCAATCTCTCTATCAGAAGGCAAGCGCTTCCCAATAGTCTCCTTCTTGATGTTTGCTTGGATAAGTTTGGCTTCGGTGATTCCAACCTCGTATGCTTTGTCCGGAACATCTACTGCAGGGGCATCAGCGCCATATCCAATTACCAAAATGGACTCTAATAGTCCTTACTCTGAGTCGCTGCAAGTGTATTAGACTGCGGGGGCCTAAAAACTGAGACCACCGGTTTATTAGAATCCAGAGGCTTAGAGGGACCACCTTCAGTCTCAAGCACATCAACCGATCCCTCCGTAGGCTTATCAGCCTCCGTCGCGTTGTTCCCGTCTGTGTCATCCTGCTTAGCCGGATCCTCTGGAGCATCAGACATCGTCAAATCCCCCTCCACCTCCCTTTTCTCCCCCTCCGCACCCTTCGAAGACGCCCCACCATCCTGCACCTCACCCTCAACAACCCTCTCCTTCGGAGCCGAAAACCCAGCAATCTCATCCAGGGCAACCTCAAAAGGAATATCTGTCCCTCTGTACCTAAGCGTAACCAACTGCCTTCCACTCCTAATCCCGAAATCACCCAAGGTCTGCTGCAGCTCTCGAAATCCGGAGACCTCCCTGTTCATAACTCGCACCACAGGCATGACATAGTGCAGACGCCCACTCCCGGAAGTTCCGGAGGGGGCTGCACGCTCGGTAATGTTGATGACGGGGTTGCTGTTTGTGAGTGAGCTTTTAGCCTCCAGCTTCCGCATGATCTCCCATATTGTGCTAGAGGCGGTGAACGTGTCTGTGAATTCCTGGATCGGGTTACCGTCAGCCTCCTGCACTCTGAGGATTATTGTTATCGGAGCGTCGCGGTTCTTGGCTGGGACTAGGTCAAGTTTTGCTCCAGAACTAAGGTTTGTCAAGCGGATTTGAAGCGAGAGGTCGAGAGTTGCGTTCCCTTTTCTGTAATGGTTGGAATAGCGTCAGTTGATTGAATTGTCCCCCATACCCTATATATACGTGTGTGTGCGGGTCTGTGAGTGTGCGAGTAATGGGGCCGTACTTGAGAGCGAAATTCTGGGGATCAACTCCAAACTTTGTGCAAGCCTCTGTGTGGATTTCGCTCAGAGTCTTTGTCGGAGGAGCTTTGATGGCTGCTCTCCTTCCGCCGTATATGACAACTACAGCCGCGGAAGACATTTTCGGTGCTGGCTATGAGGTATCTCCGGTGGTAGCTTGCGTGTGACTGTGGTTGTTGAGAGAGATATACAGAGGTCAAGGAGGGAGGGAGGGGTGTTGCGGCTCGTTGGTTATGAGCAATTAGTGCTCTGATATCGTACCAAGAAATATTATTCCGGGAAGGCTACATCCACAGGTAGACTACCGTAGATTATGGTTGTCTCAGTGATAAGCTTTGGTCTTGGCGTGTCACCAGGGTCAAGAGGAACCTGGAAGCCTCTCGAAGATGAGTTGTTGGAAATAGCGGTATCATAATATCATTTACTGCGACGACTACCTGCTGTAGCTCGCTTTGCAAGCCCTAACCTGTAGTGTTGACGGAATAAATGGAAACAAATATCTTGATTTATAACGCTTCTTGCGGTGATACCGATACGACCATATTCCCAGAAATTGACATCCATCACCGGTACTGTACTGTACTCGAGCACTCCATATCCACCCCACCTATAGCTCCATAAGCTACTAGGGGTCAGCATAAACAGCCCACTTCGAGCTCTCGAGCCAATGAGCTATCGTAAAGATACCGTCGAAACGCGATTCTATGTTAATAACTAGGTCGTCCATTTTAATCACAAAAACGTCCCGCAGACCCAACAAACCCAGGTCAGAGCGTCCTGCGCCGTACCAGTCCTGCTTCCATTCTGCCGATAACGTCACATCGGTAGGCTTAAACTTGGGCGAAGACGAAGCTATTCCTACGAATCTACTCGTAGAATCGCCACTATCAAACCCTACGGAAAACCTGTATCTAGTCAAGACTCCCAGTTGTGCCCACTTGATTTCCCAATGCCTGGACTCGAGTTCTGTACTCGTCTCTCCGCATCTCCAAGCCCGGTGCTGAAGAACCAAAAGCCACTAATAGAGCATATGCTTACAATCCCGGAGGATAAATGTATATTCCAATCGCCTCGTGAACGATAGCATAGTGGAGGCACTCGAGCGGATTTCGAGATATCACAAAGGAGGAAATCAAACTATCTCCCACCGATTCTCAGCCGCCAGAGACCACCCACAGGTGCCGCACCGGTCTATTTTCTAGCATTGCACCGTATACGCCACACTGGCCTATGGCGCCCAACTTCCAATTTGCAACTCCATACAAAAGTTATATAGACGGGTAAGGGTATTTATTCATAGCTATCCACAGCTCTAAAAATTTGGGAGACGACGTGATGATTTATAAGTATAAATACAGATACCCAATCCCAGTACGGCCCTCGCAATAGTCCTTTCCATCCTTTTATTTATTCTAGTCTTGTCTTCCTATTCGTCCACGAAAGCACATTGTCAGCTACCGCACCATCACCGATAATAATCAAGACAAAAGCGAACGATGGGTGAAGGAGGAGTATACCCTTGAGGAGCCTCTTGACGACCTTATCCTTGGTTACAAGGTAAACGTGTGCACCCCAACCTATGCCTCCAATCAGCAATTACACAAAACCATCTTCAGGACGTGCAAGAAACCCACCGGACAACGCATCACGATCGACAGAGTTAAGGAGTGCCTGAGAAATGGTCTCGAACAAGTCTTCCGGCTCCTACAAGACACCAGCTTATCAGCAGACAGCTCTCCTGCTCCGACCATCCTTCATGATCAAACAGATCATACCAAATCAGGTTCCCACAATCCCTCACAAGTACCAAAGAGTTGGTCGGATGCCGTTCCCGACACAATAAAGTCTTCAGCAAAGTTGATACACCCAATCGAGTCAAACCCGCAGATAAACGGCTTGCCGCTATGTTGGTTAATTCCGGCGATGACAGGCGAAACAAAGTACGGTCCGAATCGCTTTTCGTATAGAGACGATGAGACTAGATTCGCCATGGTCTGGGGCTCGATATCACGTTCTTCTCGCAGGCGGTACATGTTGACCTTATAGCGGAACAGCTCGGAGCTATATGCCTCATCCATTCATCAGCAAAACTTTCCGGAGGTGGAGCAGATGAGGGAGTCGGTGTCCGGGAAACGAAACAGGCCAACAGTGAGAAGGGGACAAACACAGATGTAACGTCCGTCGCCAAACCCGTCAAGCCCAGATAGACATCGCCGTAGTTGAAGATCTTGGGGAAATCGTTGGATACGGTAAGGGCCTGCATTCCTAATCTCAGATCGCAGGCAATAGCGACACAATCCTTTCCAACCCTGATTCCATCAACCTTCATCAGTAACTAAGCTTCGCAAGGTAGGAAACGAGGGACCCCGAACATCGCTACGACCGCGCCGCCGTTTATACTGAACGGGTTGCTCTACCGGCATAGTTAGAAAACGAAAAACTCCGGTTAGGTGGGGGGAGGTGCTTCATTGCGGGGTAGTAGGAGGGATGTAGATACCATTATGAGTGATCGTAAAGGAATAAATTTCCGAAAAAAATCTCAAGGGGATGGATGGATGGATGATGGAAGCTGCGGGGGTTTGATGGATAGCTATGTATGGTAGTGGGGAAAGAACGACGCGTATGATAGGAGCTGCCGGTGGTTGTTCCCTGGTGCTATGCCAAGACCTGATGCCCCAACTTCACAATGACTAACGCACCTGGAATTTACTGTTCACACTGCTAGAGGGAAATTATTGCTTAGAAATACCATACCTTATCGAAATTTCACTCTCAAACAATCAGTTGCATCTTATTGAGATATCATTAACTGTTCCAGGATTTTCTTCTAACCATAAAAGACAGTTGTGACCTAATGTTGGTTCATATATTCTCACTCGCTGGTGAAATTGGGGAAGTGTCGGGGGTGTCACTTCAATGCGACGGAAAGTACGGAAATGCCTGACCACCGCCCAAGTGCTTGGGAAATTGGGGGTCTAGGAAATGCCAAGGGTCATATTGATCCATCGAGATGCTACTGATGGCTATAAAGCGGACAATCTTAGACCTCATCCAGAGACTCCAAGTATCAAGCAAGAAACTCTCCCCCCCCGCTATATCAAGGCCGTTCCACACATATTTCATATCACTTTGCCCCCCGATCTCCGGCGTCCCACACGAGACCTTCAACAGAATGATCTGCTCCAAAGTATATCACTTTCGGGCCCAAACGTTTCCGTAGCGCCAGAAATCATGGAGGAGAGTTATGTAAACCCCCAGCTACTTCGATTTTTTTTAATTTTTTTTTTTCTCGAAAAAAAAAACTGAAGAGCGGTGAGCCGGACCAACTTGAAATAATGGGTAAATATTTGCAGGAAAGCCATTCTGTAGGAAGGAGAGTTACACGATTCCCTCCTACTGCCTCCTACTGCCTCTGGTGCCATCTCTCCCATTAGCATTGTATTTGCATATATCTGTTATTGAATTTCTGTAATCTTTGAATATTCCAACACCTGCTAGATACCAAATTCTAGCACTACCTCGCCGAAAATACAATTGTTCCCTTCCAAAAGAAAAAAAAAACCCCACCTCGCGCAAGGCTAAAGCTTGCTCAGCACAAATAACACACTAATCCTATGATATGGTAGATAAATAAACTAGTAAGCATATAAAACAAACTCCGTACAGGGGTATCTAATCCGCCCAAGTAGCCCATGAATGCATCCTAACACCGGATATGTATAAAAAAAAATAGCTAGGAATTTTTACTGAAGAGGAAATCAATTAATAAAGAAAAAAGGCCGCTCAGACTCCCCGATGCATAGTAGAAATAGTTTACTCGCACCATTTACGCCGTGAATGAAAACTTGTAAACTAACGAGCGGTTCTGATACGGTAATGGTATACTTTATCAATGGTATGAAAAGGTCCAGGAAGAACTGAAAGCAAATGTTGAAGCGGAGAAAAAAAACAAGAACCCAAGTATGGTATACCACCCTTCAGTTGATGTAGACATCAACTGTAAACATATCTTCAAGTTCAGTATCACGAATCTCTCCACCCGGGTCTAGTTGGTCGCCGTCAAAGTCGAGGGTTATCGTCTTAGAAGGGTCGATGGCTCTGGCAGCCCTAAATGAGTCAATGAGCTCTGATATTTTGGTGCTCTAGTAGATATATGTAAGCCCGCGGTGTCCCTGGTGCCGTGTGACAGGAAGGAAATTACTACTTACCGGTCTAACTTTGGCGGGGAAATTGGCATATCCTTTGCTCTTAAGAACAATTCCCATAGACTCTTCTATTTTCTCCTCTGGCTCTTCCTCAATACCATCGTACTGTGCCTCACGACTTCTCTCCCTCTCGGCGAAAATCTCCGCCGTCATCGCTTCAAAGTGGAGGTGTTTATCCTTCACCCCTTCAGTGTTTTCTTCAAAATTTCCCTCTTCATCAGGGCTGATGCCTATACCGTTGCAGGTATTGACATCGAATATCTTATTGCCCTTCCAGGTAAGAAAGACATCGCTGGTCATATCCTCATTGAAGCCCTGACGTTGACACCACGCCAATCTAACCTCCTTTAAGGTTTGCCCTACTCTGCGTTTGCATATCAACGGCTCAGTTTTCGGAATGTCAGAGGTAACAAGTATGGAGACACATGGTCCAAGGGAGGCACTCTGTGATTCAACCGATGGGGACTGGGTCGCGCGCATGCGTGCAGCTCTTTCCCTTGCCTTCTTCTCTATCGCAGCCAAGGCGGGGTTCTGCTCCTGGGGCTCGTCATCACCATCGTTGTCGATTGTTGTGACCGGTACACTGCTACTAACTATAAGCTCCGGTTCGCTATCCGAAAGTGAGATTACTGGCGACTGAAAGCTGGGTCTAGGTATAGGGCGAGGCAAGTCAGGTTCGGAATAGAGGAACGGAGGTGGTGTAAGCTCAATCCCGCGATCCCTCTTCTGGTGAACAGATTGCGAAGCCTCGTTGGAATCGTCGAGAATTATTTTCGCATTTTTGTGGCTGGAAAACAAGACATTAGCAAATTACAGAAGAACATCGGGAGGGTGCGTGTTTGGCTACCGGCTGTGCAGGGATACACTTTGCTTATTTGGGGACCTTCCAAACCCAATATCATCACCTTCCGAAAGCTCGTCACTGCTTCTCCTCTTCTTCCCCTTGGGAGAATACCTGTTGGCGCTCAGAGGCGGGGAGCGGGGTTTTTCAGCCTTCTCTCTTTCCCTCCTAGCAAGTTCTCTTTGACTTATTTCCGCTGCGCTGACGAAGGATTCTTTGGAGCGACTGAAGAAACTGATATCGTCCGTTGGTCCGACTGATTTGACTTCCCCATTTTCTGTCTTTTTGTCAAAAGTCCGCTTCTTAAACATCATCTTAGGTTTCGGTTTCCTTTTTTCAGGAGAAGAGGATTCCATGGTGGACGTTGAGCAAGCCGACGCCGGCGACGTTTGGGCAAAAAGAAAATAAATGTACTGTACGCGTGAAGATAATCACCGCGCGGGAGTTAAACTTTGAGGGTGGGATGACGGTTGGGTGGGAGGATGGTGCTAGGATCGGAAGGCTTCAAGGCAAGAAGATCCAAAGAGCCGCACAGGAGCAGGGGGGGGTTGCTTCAACATAGTATGATACTGATACGGCACCCTTCAAAACGGACCAGAAAAGTGCACTGGGGTGATTTTTTGGTGCCAAGCGTTACCCGGACAGGAGGATGGGTGAATTCGGACATCCTGAAAACTCTCGCTGTCTCTTAGGTTACCGGATTATTGTTGAAATCACCGGATCATCCCCACTATCTCTTAGGCGGTCCGAACTGGCAAAGGTTTTTTCGGGAGGTGGTTAAAATACAGAGTTTGAGAGCAGGAACCTGTGGTTTCGGCTGATCTCATGGTTTGGGAAATTGAGCAGGCATTCGGCATGCCAAAGAACACCCGTATTGTTACTGTATTTGGATGTGTTATGTGACCTCCTCTCAAGACTACAAGCTACCGTATTGAACTCGGAAGTGTGCCAGTTGTAGAAGTGGATTACCAGTACTTTGTACGTTAATTCGGCTCAAATCCTCACTGTCGAAATTTCGACAAAACGAAACCTCTGAATTTAGCTCAAAAAAAGGACAAATATAACATAATCTGTCAAGAATACCCATATGCACCTTTCCCCATCTGACCTGCCAACACGATATGGAGCACGTAATAAAACCGACACCAGAAACGGGGCTCTACGGTCACAGTAGCAGGTGAATTTTGTGCCCGGTTTGATTGAAGTTCTTGGTAGTGGATACTGAGAGACACCTAAGGCATTCAATGTTCCCAGATATATTCTATTCTAATTGCAGTTTACTTAGGATATCAGGGTAAGTCCGCGAACGGCAGGGTGTATCCAGCCAATAGTAAAGCACAAAACGTTCGAGGAATTTTATGATACCAGTTTTCAATCCACCCCATCTAGTGCGCGCACTATTATTCCAAACCTTACTGTTCGCGGACTGTCCCTGGTACCCGAATGGGAGTATCATAGTCAAGTTAGTTCCTCAGGCTGGTCGGCATCTGGCCCACCGAGGGAGGCGTACGGTACTCAAGGTACAGTATCTGTTCCTTGACAATCCTATTCGTATCTACTGTGAGAACCGCCTTCCGGCAGTCTTATTCCCCCCAAAGTTTTCACTGGGTATATGCCATAACTCAACTTTCTTGCACATATTAGCACTCAAGCAGTCGTGAAAGACCAAGATCTATCGAGGGCGCAAAATTTACCGGTATTCCTGATCTCAGATTACTTGCTCCTAGAGTTTCTTCTCCGCGCCATGACAACTGCGTTGGGGTGCTTCCCGTGATGAGCTCAAGTTAACACGATTCCGTCAATCGAAATACCTCTCCTTCCCCGGTAAACCGTAATACTCCGAAGGACAATCTTAAAAAATCCTCCTTAAAGTATAAAGTCGCGCAGGAAAAACTACAGCTGTGATGTTGTGGCAATTATGCTTATCATTTTTCGGTTTGCAGACTTTTGGTTATCATAATGAATTCCCAGATTGTAGCAAAGTGGTAGCTGATGTAGCACCCCACCCACTCGGTATCACAGTTCCTGCATTAACCCACCGACAACCAGATACCCGTGGAGTTCCCTTATGTGTTCTGGAAGGGAGGCTTGGGCGGTGCCCGAACCGAATTAAATTTTATGAATGAGAGTTGTGTTTATTCGCTGCCTCACTGTATTACTTTTTTGCGAATCTTCATGGGATTTTTGTCGATCCGTGACTCTCTGCCCTCCGGCGGGTAGACCAACGTATCATGCACTCCAGTCTTCTTTTATTTTCTTTTCTCGGTGGCGATTCCCGGTAATAGGATTTGTCGGAAATTTGTCCAGACTGTGCGGTGACAGGGGAAAAGGGGTTTCTCTTGGCATGGACGAGTGAAGAGCCGCTATCCCATCATTTGCGTGGGG
Source organism: Tuber umbilicatum (assembly GCA_003313605.1). Classification (NCBI taxonomy): domain Eukaryota; kingdom Fungi; phylum Ascomycota; class Pezizomycetes; order Pezizales; family Tuberaceae; genus Tuber; species Tuber umbilicatum. The sequence goes on along the minus strand of QLOI01000208.1, from coordinate 25,357 downwards.
CTCCTTGGTGGCAGCTTTTTCCTGGCAAAAGACCACCTTTCAACTTTGCCTCTGCTAGTGTAATCACCATTCAAATCATTCACTCACTCACTCAGGAACGCCCCAGCATCTCTTCTACTTTGCTCTTTTATTCTTTCTTTCCTTCACTTGGATTTTCTTCTTTAATCTTTGCACCTTTTGCACCTTATCTCCAGACGGAATCCCGTCATCCCGTAAAACTTACCCGTGCTCAGTGAATACAAACACTGAAATTGCAAGGCAACAACTTAATTATCAATCTGCGATAATGGATCGCGCTTATGCTCGGACGACTGAGGACACTTTGAAGTTCTTCAACGTCAACGAACGCACTGGCCTTGATGACCAGCGAGTGAAAACTGCAATTTTGAGATACGGGAGAAATGGTGAAATAGCACTGTGCCTAGGCTAATGAATTTGAACTTGTGCTAACCTGGTTTGTGGATCAGCACTCCCCGAAGAACCTCCGACCCCATTATGGCAGCTTGTCTTGGAGCAATTCAAGGATCAGCTAGTGATAATATTATTGACATCTGCGGCTGTATCATTCGTATTGGCTTTTCTGGAGGAGGGTGCTGGCCTGACTGCTTTTGTCGACCCTGCTGTTGTGAGTGATCTTCTTTATATATTATCGGCTGACGCTTTGGGTAAGGGTGCTGATGTTTGGCGAAGATTCTCACTATCTTGATTCTCAACGCGGTTGTGGGTGTCTCCCAGGAAAGTAGTGCCGAAAAAGCAATTGCTGCCCTTCAGGAATATTCCGCCAACGAAGCAAAAGTTGTCCGCAACGGCCATGTCTCCCGGATCCGTGCAGAAGAACTTGTCCCCGGCGATATCGTCGACGTAGCAGTCGGTGATCGGATACCCGCCGACTGTCGCGTAATCGCCATCATGAGCAACACTTTTCGTGTCGACCAAGCGATTCTCACCGGTGAGAGCGAGAGTGTTAGCAAGGATACCCGCCCTGTCAAGGACTCTATGGCTGTCAAGCAAGATCAGATCAATATGCTCTTCTCCGGGACAGCGGTTACGGTTGGTCATGCCAGGGCTGTTGTGGTTCTTACCGGTAACTCTACTGCTATCGGTGATATACACACTAGCATCACCTCGCAGATATCGGAACCTACACCATTGAAGCAAAAGCTGAATGATTTTGGTGATGTTCTAGCAAAGGTTATTTCGGTAATTTGTGCACTCGTCTGGCTTATTAACATCAGAAACTTTAGCGATGAATCTCATGGTGGTTGGCTGAAAGGTGCTATCTACTACTTGAAGGTAACGGTCCTCGGGTCCGTGGGTTTACAAGGCGAAAGACTAACAAGCTTTTGATAGATCGCCGTTTCATTGGGAGTAGCTGCCATTCCGGAAGGTCTTGCTGTGGTCATCACAACTTGCCTCGCCCTTGGGACTCGTAAGATGGCTGCGAAGAACGCTGTTGTCAGGAGTCTGCCTTCGGTCGAGACTCTCGGAAGCTGCAGTGTTATTTGCTCCGATAAGACTGGAACCTTGACAACTAACCAGATGAGCGTATCGAGGGCCGTCGTCATCGGCGAATCTCAAATGGGACTTGATGAAATTACGGTTGATGGAACCAGCTTCTCTCCAGTTGGCGCTATCAGGGACTCATGTGGAAGTATCTTGGAATCTGTCGCAAGTCGATCGGTCACTATTCGCAGACTCGCCGAGGTCGCCGCAGTTTGCAATGACGCCGAGCTCTCTTATGATCATAAAACACAGACTTTCACAAACGTTGGCGAGCCCACCGAAGGTGCTCTCAGGGTTCTGGTTGAGAAAATTGGCACCCCCGACACTACCTTGAACCTACAGACCTCACACAAGGCTGTTGAGAAACGTCTCGATGAAGCTAATAGATATTACGAATCTCAAAACCCCCGTCTCTCAACTTACGAGTTCTCTCGTGACAGGAAGAGTATGTCTGTACTGGTGGGGGATCCTCAAAATCCCCGCTTGTTGGTCAAAGGAGCTCCTGAATCGGTAATGGAAAGATGTACTCATGCACTTGTTGGTTCTGGCGGACAAAAGGTTCCTTTTGGTCCCAAGGCTCGAGATCTCGTAAACGCCAAGTTGTTGGAATATGCAAACCGTGGTCTCCGTGTTATGGCGTTTGCTGCAGTTGACGATATTGGTAACCATCCTCTGATACGTTCTGCGACTACTACCCAGGAATATGCACAAATCGAGCAACGTATGACTCTGATTGGTCTCGTCGGGATGTTGGATCCCCCTCGCCCCGAGGTTGCGAACTCGATCAAGAAGTGCCGTGACGCTGGAATTCGTGTCATAGTTATCACCGGTGACAACAAACAGACCGCTGAGACTATCTGTCGTCAAATTGGTATCTTTGGGGAATACGAGAATCTTACTGGAAAGAGTTACACTGGTCGTGAATTCGATGCTTTGAGTGAAATTGAACAATTGGAAGTTGCCAAGAGAGCGAGCTTGTTTTCACGAACCGAGCCAGCCCATAAAAGCAAACTTGTTGATCTCCTCCAGGGTGCTGGCGAAGTTGTGGCAATGACTGGTGATGGTGTCAATGATGCACCGGCCTTGAAGAAATCTGATATCGGCGTGGCCATGGGCAGTGGAACAGATGTAGCGAAATTGGCAGCAGACATGGTCCTCGCGGACGACAACTTTGCTACAATCGAACTCGCCGTCGAAGAAGGTCGCTCGATCTACGCCAACACCCAGCAATTTATCCGTTACTTGATCTCTTCCAACATCGGAGAAGTGGTTTCCATCTTCCTAACCGCCGCGGCAGGTATGCCCGAAGCGCTCATCCCCGTCCAGCTTCTATGGGTCAACCTAGTCACCGATGGGCTCCCTGCTACCGCCCTATCCTTCAACCCCCCAGACCATGACATCATGAGACGTCCCCCGCGTGGAAGGGATGAAGCACTCGTTGGAGGCTGGCTTTTCTTCAGATACATGGTCATCGGCGTGTATGTTGGCGCCGCGACAGTCTTTGGCTATGCCTGGTGGTTCATGTTCAACAGCGAGGGTCCCCAAATCACCTTCTACCAACTTACACATTTTCACAAGTGCTCAACAATGTACCCGGAAATTGGTTGTGAGATGTTCTCGAACGACTATTCCAAGACTGCATCCACTATTTCCCTGTCCATCTTGGTAGTCATTGAGATGTTTAACGCTATGAATGCACTTAGTTCTAGCGAGAGTCTGCTGACCCTGCCATTGTGGAAGAATATGAAGCTTGTCTACGCCATCACCCTTAGCATGGTCTTGCATTTTGCACTCTTGTACACCCCTGCCCTTCAAGGTCTGTTCTCAATCGTGCCATTGAACTTGCACGAGTGGAAGGCTGTGGTGTACATTTCTCTTCCAGTCATGTAAGTCCCCCCAGTCTTCCTCGCCCCTTTCCGGGGTAAATAGAGGCTAATCGCGATAACAGCTTTATCGATGAAGGGCTCAAATTTGCCGAGCGAAGATTATACCTTCAACAACCCACTAATAAAGCCAAAAATGAGTAAACTCTACTACAGCTTACCACCTCGCGACCATTAGCCCCTTCAACCGCCCAATTTTCTCATCAATCTTCAGTTTCTTGATCCCTTTTTCTTTTCTTCATCTTTGCCATGGCTTTTTAGAAAAACCCTGCCTAGATATTTGATGTCTTCTCGTTGTAGATTTTATTTTACTTTGTCTTGATTTCTTTTGTTTGGATGGGTAGGATATGGTAGGCTTGGCTTTAAGGGATGTTGGGGAGAATGTGAGGGTATATCATACCAGGCCTTGTTGCTTTTTTCCGGGAACAGAAACAAAAAGCAATTGTATATTGTTGAGGAAAAGGTGTAAACTAAGTTGAGGTACACAAGGAAGAGAAAGGTCGAGAATGGAGGGGAAACAGTGTACTTTTAGAGGCTATAGAATGCTTTTCAATTACTACTCTTGTTTGACCTTTTTAGAAAAACCCCATGAACGATACTTGGTAACCCAAGTAAATGAAAAGCGAATGCCTTGAAATAAGTGAACTGTGTGTACTGCTCTCCGGGAGTAGAGTAGTCAAAGTCGAAATTAACTTTCTCTGATAAGCAGGAGCCCATCAACTCTTGGTATTGTTGAGAGTGCTGAGCGAGGGTTCTTCTCTAGAGCGAGCACTTGTCTTTGGCGATGCTTGGTCCTGGGAGGTGGCTCCAGGGGGCAAGTGGCGCACATAGTGTCGCTCGGCACTACGTCGCGTCGGGATCTAAACAGACATCAAAGAAATAAATTCCGTGCAGCCGTATACAGGGTGAGCATCTGACGTCCAGACTGTGACCAAGAAATCCTGGATTCACAACTCACGGGGGGGGCTTGTGTGCCGACAGTACCGATACGGGTGTAAGGGTTCAGGCTACTTTACCACTTGGCCCTGTCAGGATTCGGATGGCGGGTAGGTCAGCCGGGGGAGCAGCGGGCGGTCCCGGACCTCCGAGTCAGTGAGCGAGTGAGGTAATATATCCCGTTTACCGGACCCACCCTAGTCTTCAGCGGGAGGAATAGAATTAAATCGGCGAAATCGTTATTGAGAAATGATTTTTTTCCCCTTATCACCGGGATCTGTCCTCGTCGTTGTCGTCACGAGCGCTAGCATCAAGATTGAGATTGACATGGAAGATAGTACGAGTGATCCGTTGTGACGGGACCGCCGATCATATAGGGTTTCCGACAGTGTGCACACATTGTTGCAGATTGCGCAATGTCGTAGGGAGGTTTATTCCATCTAGAATACGACACTTCTCCCTCCGAGGCTCTCATGGCGTCGAAAATGTGGTGCTCATTTGGGCCGTAAGGTTTGCTCTTGTTGGAGTATTGGATCTATGTCCTGTATTTCACTGGTGTGAATGCTGCTCATCTTTTTTCGAGGAAACGGCGATTCGATCTTGGAAGGGAGATAGTACCCCCCTCCGACTTGACGGTTAGGCATCTCGAGTCACCACATATCATGAAAACTTCTCAAAAACAACCTCAGAAGCGTTCCGTCCCGTCTTCAAGATCCGAGTTGAAAATCGATCCGTATTTTCCTCAGGCGGCGGGGATACCAAAGGGCTTTGGAAAACCGGTGCACGCGAACCGAACACGCAGGTTGTGCTCCTTGCACGATCGAGACCAGTTCGTAGCTTCTCGGGGTTCCGCGGGGGATATAGTGTCCGGATGGGGTCCGGCTTGATGCCAGCCTCCATACTGCACTCGACCAACTTTTTATAAATTCAATCCTTGGCTTTCGGTCCCTGACTTTGCTATGGGTCGCTCAACCCCTCCTCTGTTTATTGTGTATCAGCCCATAGTGGTATTTGGCGATGCATCGCTGAAAAGCTCTGCAGTCGGGTAATGGAGTGTGCGCACAGGACGGCCAAGTAATTCCCGAGCCTATAATGAGTGCTATTCCCGAAGGATCCGGGTCTGGTAATGTCGCTCCCACTTGCCCCCAACTCAGCACTATGAGAGGCACTCTCCCTTTCTTACCTACTTGCCAGAAGCGGACCTCCAACCCTTGTAATGGGACAGGAATGTCTAGCACCAGAGTCCCTCAGGTATATTATAGTTGGCCTGATGGGCATCACCCATGACCAATGCCTCTTGAGACACCTAGAGTCTACCCCGATAAAACTTTCTGTAACAGGTAACCCAAACCCATTTGAACTGGATATAATCGGGCGAAGCGGTGGGCCATCTAGAGTTTTATGCCTAAGGGGTTGGAGAGACAAAAATAGCATAATCTTAACAGAACGGAGACAAAACAGTTGGGAAGAGAGAAATATAGTTGCTTTTCAATCGAGTATATTTAATAATACCTAAGCGCCTAGCGCCCCCACCAGTATTCATAACTTATAATATAGTAATCATGTTTAAGGCACTGCGTCCGACTCTCAAATTGGGCGCCACAAATTAGTCACTCCCGGTTAGTTAGTTCGTCCCCTCCAACGAAAGCATCTCCTAATTTATTCACCGAGTGAGCCTTTATGATCCATTCCCAAACGAATCACACCAAACATCTCCATTTGTCTACAGCACAACCAGCAGCACAGCACCCCACCGCAACGCTCGCGCTCCAAGTGTGTCCATTCATCAAGCACAGTACTACAGGGGGGGATATTCATGATACATATCGAACGAACGAGCGAAACAAGCTTCCTCCCACAAACGGGAGTAAGAAAGAGGAAGTAAAAAAATAAAAAAATAAAAAGAGCCACGCTGCCGCACTACAGTGCTCCCCTTCCTCGGAGAAGGGGGAAAGAACTAATGACAGAAAAAAAGAAGGAACAGGAAAAAGAACAGAAATAAATAAAGAAAAGGTCCCAACCAACCAACCCACGCCAGACCGAGACCGAACGTTTCCCCCAGACCAACTTTCCCATACCCTCATTAAGCCAGGCTGGCCAGCACGGCAATTACCAAGGTTTCGTTTTTTAAACGTTGGGTGGATGGGTGTATATGGTAGGCTACATGAACCCAATCGATGCATTAGTCATACATAGGACGATCAGTAAGACTCACGCCCGCAGGCCTATCCTCTTCAAAGCTTCCCCCCATGGTCAAAGATTCTCTCCTCGGCCCTCCAGCCGCACTTCTGACAAGATTGGTTCCCTTGCGCGGGAACCTGGTGCTGCCACCCGCTTGTGATTTCCGCGTCAACGAATTCGACTTTTCTAGTCCTGCAGTGGGAGTCGCGGGAGAGGACTCCTCGGACTCATGATAGGCGAAGGACTCCGGCTCGCCGGAGACCCTAGACGGCTCAACCTCACTACCGAGCTTCTGGTCTCGGTCGAGCGAGGAAGCGCCTCCAGGCACTTCAAGGGACGAAGGCCTGTATTTTGGGTTTCGGGGAGAGCCGCCAGTAGGCGAAGTCTGAATGGGAAATCGGTTCCCGCCGTCGGTAGATACTTCTCTCTTGTGGCGAGAACTCGGAGCGGGGCTGGAGGGCCGGGAGCGCGCCGCGCCGATCACTGCGCGGTTGCGAGCTTCCACGAACGCTCGGCGTTGGGATTCATCCGTCGAGACAGCTCGGGCACGACCAGAGTTGAGTGTTGAGGCCCGCTTGAGCTCGCCGAAGATTTGCTCCTTGTGGGCGAAGAGGTCACGGACGAGACGGTAAGCGTGACGCTCATGTTGGGTGAGGGACGATTCTACACGTGGGCGAAGGATACAGCTTGACAAGCTCTGGGCTAAGGCGGTAACATAGACTTCGTCCGCGGAAGTAAGCTCGATAAGACGGGTAAAATGAGTAGTAATGGCATCGAGCGTGGCAATGTTGGTCAACGGCAGACTTCCAAGAGTATTTTGAATCACCGCAAGTCGCTGTTTCTCCTCTCCTTCGCTTCCGTGTGTGGTGTAAACCGTTTTAATGATTTCATACTTATGGGAAGAAACGAGAGTGTCTGCCAAGAGTCAGCAAAAGCAATTCAGCACTGAAAGTGGATACCCGTACCAGGCAGTTCGAGGAGGTAGAGCTTCAGAACACTAGCAACGATAGGAATCTCATAGGTCGCGAGTGCTTCCTTGGGGATCGCCTTGCCAGTATTGATAGCATTTCGGAGGTGGTGAGTGGCAGCAAGTGGAACATCGACAAGCCAAATACCCCTTCGCGCCTCGTCACCCTCAAGATCGGGATAATCTACACAAAAATATTAAAACTGATCAGTCACACATTATTTTTGGTAACTTACGATGATCCAGGTAAGTAAGGATCGATGTGATGATGATCGGCACACGTTTACGATCCGCCCTGGCCCGAGCTTCAAGATCCACACCAAATGTTTGTTCTAGATTCCACCATAAGCAATCGGTACAGTGCATGACTTCTTCCAGGAGACCTACCATCTACAGAATTGTAATAGCTCTCATAAGTTACCACTTTTGGCACGTATGAACCGGTCCTATAGGACTCAAGCATGTAACGCAAGTCCCCAAGAGGTTGGATAGTCTCCTGGTAAAGGAGCATGTTGTCTACGGTAGATTGAATACTTGGGATGACATTCGAGATTGCTCCCGAAAGGTCCAAAATGACTATTTTCCAAGTCAGCACCAGTAGCTTATCGGAAAACTTCTAGTGGTAAATATCTTGGTTGCCTTACCTGCTTTAATGGCCTTTAGACGATCCAACTCGCACCTCTCCATAAACTTCAGGTGTTCCATCATACTCTCCTCCAAGGCACATCTCATCAAATCCAGCCTCTTTACTCCGGCTTTGTACCGCTCATCGGCTTCGCTTGCTTCTCTCCTCAACCTATCACCGGGGGTCTCGCCCGGGTGTTGATTCGTGAGTAGGCCCCCCAGATAGTCACCAACATAGGCCATTGTCGGACTCTCAACAGCATCCCCATTCTCCAAGGCCTTGACAGCCTTCTGCACTGGCTTCTCCGGCTTTCCGGTAAGCTGGAAAGTCTTTGGGCGCCATTGGTAATGAAGCTTGGCACTGTTTGCAAAGGTATTTCCAACTGATCCAACAAGTCTCAAAAATCCGTGGGTGACCAAGTCCTGCCCAATGCGTTCGGCGTGGGAGATCGAAGTAGCTCCAAGGTTCTCCTGGATGAATTTGACGATGTTTTCTCCGGTGGAAACATTCTGGTAAGTTCCCAAGATAGCAACCTTAACTTCTCCCAGGGGGATAGCTTCCAACATATGTGCCAACATCTTCCTCACCTCAGCTGGTTGGTAGAATAAGTCACCAATTTCCAACGGTTCATCATCTTCTGGATCTTCAGGTTCTGGTAATTTGATTTCAGGGGCGGCAGCAGCAACTGCCGCTGGTGGTGCTGGGGGAGCCGTTGCAGAGGACGGGGTTCCTGGCGCTGGCACTTGGATAAATTTAGTCTCTTCCTCCAAGTCCTCAACAAGACGGCACTTGTTGAAATAATGGGATCGAAGCTTTTTCACAGCTTCCGCCTGTTTATCATGGTTCTTAATTTGGCCCTGTAAATCATCGTGAGAACTAATGATGCGTTCCTCATGAGCGTCGCACCACTTGGAGAAAGGGCTGATGACGAGTTGGCGAATATTATCTGCAACTTTGCGGTGATTTTTTCCGGCCTGATAAATAATTGATTAGTTTCATCCAGAGTAGATAAGGTAGCGTGGCAACTCACATCATCCATTTCCTTTTTCAACCCGTCGAATGCCTAAGACAGCCCCACCACATTCGTCAGAACCTAGTCCACCCCCCTATCGCAAGTAACGAGCACAGAATTAAAACAAAGTCAAGCAATACCTTTCGCACACTAGCACCATCATCCCGGCCGAATCCACCCGGCTTCTCGGCTCCCGCGGGAATAGTAGCAAGTCTTTGTCCATATGCATCCTCCGCATCAGCCCGTAACTTGGAGATTTGCAGAATTTGCTGGTTCTCTATCACGCCCTGTTGAAGTTTCCCGAAAAGTACTCCAAGACCTATCTCACCCAAAGTCAGCACATCTGAAGACAGTACGATGCCTCCAAGGGGGGAATGGGAATGCGGAGGGGGGGATGAAGAGAGGGGCTGAGTTTGACAAAAGGACCATCCAACTAACCACCAGCGTAGTCGCCCGACCAAAAGGAATCTGCAAAACCAGGCATTTTCGTATAGAAAAGAGAAATAGAAAAGCTAATGGGTTAACCAGCGCAACAATAGCTTCCTAGCAGCAGTATTGACGATGTCGTTTCGTTTCGTTTCGTTAGGATATTTTCTTTCGTAGGTGATGTGGTGTAGTCCCCTAGGGAGGAGATCAAGTGGTAGATGAGGGAGTTGTCGCGACAGTCCTCGTGAATGTGATGATGGTTGTGCAGGGTGATTTTTCAGCCTCTCCTTCTCGTAACCCCTAAAGCGTTTCGGGGTGTGTACCTCGAAAACCCACGGTAAGCAGGAGCAGGAGGGAGTTGACGACCTCTGACTGTCTCGGGTGGTGGGGTGATGGATTTCTGCACTCCGCAAACAAAAATAGTGTCAGAGCAAAAAACGGGGTGTTTGCATGAAAAGAGTAGTTGAAAGGCAGAAAGCTCGAAATGAATGAAAGGAGGGTCAAAATCTCAAAAAAGGTAGAATGTGACCTCCATAGGATGAAGAAGGGAAAAATGTATGGCCGAGAGTGGTTCAGACTCCTTTCATTCGGCCTGGCAGGGAAAAACACTTGGGAAAGCGAAACCCACAGAGTTGAGTGAGGAGAAATTACTACTACGGTACGCAGTGCTTAGTCTACTCAAATAAAGTACACGACGGTAGATCAAGAATCTGAGTACGGGTAAACTATTACAGGCATTACGAGCAAAGCTTGTCTCACACAACTCACACCTACCGTACCGGTACCCTTCGAGCAAAAGTGTGAACAGCATCAAGAAAAAATGAATCCATACCGTACCCACACGATGTCCGCCGCCTACAGAGAGGCAGTGGCGAATACCTCTCTATGGGAACATTGCCCGCACACTATCTGCCCAAATTATCGACAGCCCTAAGAAGATTCCGTCCTGATCACCGGTGCACCGCGCTTGCCGTACAGTAGGCTGTGAACTCTGCATGCACAAGAGCACTCTACCGTGGCGTACAAAACTCATATTTACCACATGCGACCTTTTCACCTGTTGGCCAAGCAAGTCTGGTAGACATGTTGATCGTTTACAATTCCTCGGTTAGACCGCCAAGTACACAAAGCTCTAAGCTAGTGAGAGTACCAGTATGATGATGATCGATAGAGGAATCGCTATGCAAAGTATCCAAATTCTCACAGGTACACACTATGATACGAAGTATCATACAACAATCAAACGGCATCAAGCTATAGAGTACGAGTAGCTTGAGCACGATCCCTTCCGTCTAGCATCCATTGTCCATGCTGTTATCCACTTGTTATCAACCAATCGATGACATGCTCACGAGCAAAACGTACCAAAGAAGCCCTACGAAAAACATGTTCTGATCAAGATCACAACTACAAGTTATGATGATGATTGCAATACGGTATAATCACTCTCTTCCGCTCCAGCTACGATAGGTCCCTCCTCCTGCTCCTCCCCAGTTCAACTGCACGCGACTGAACCTCGTGGCACGGATTATGTCAGATGAGAGCTGTCAGCAGGCAAAGGGCAATCGCAACCCAACAAACTATCCCCGTCGAAGAATACAAGCCATGACACAAGAACCCGTCTGTGAACAAAGCTCCTCGAACCCCCTCGAGAATGTGATGGAATCAAAGACTTCATCGGGCTCGCCACTCGCAAAAAGGGCGGGAAAAAAATACAAACCCAAATCGCGGTTTTACCCAAACTATCACTCTTCAGCTAGCCAAACCCAGAGTTAAATTCACCATCATTTATCGTTTTTCCCCCTGCATAATATTTCACTGACCTAACCTGGCTGATTGACCGCCACCGCCAATCAAAGCCATCCCCGAGCCGGCTGATAAAACTCACCCACCTCACCCGGTTAACTTATTCCGAACGGAAAAAGAAAAAAAAAGAATCCACCGAGTTGCGCCTGCGAGTGATACAGTATCTTCAGTGCCGAGTGAAGTAAACCCAGCCCCGATACTGGCACGGGCATTCCTGTGCAAAGATTTCTCGAACATGAATTCGTCGCCACTTGTTGACACTCGAGTGCTGGTACGATTGCCGGTATCGCCCCTTGTGGCTGGCTTGCGAGATTCTGGGAGGAAGGGAGGAAGGAAAAAATTTGGGCTTGGCTGAGCTAATTTTAGCTCCGTGGGAGGCCGGAGGTCGGGTAACTCTACCTACCGATCCCAAAAGCGTCCGGAAAGACCATAGCACGGTTCGCGAGTTGCCCGGGAAACGCCAACATTTCCCGATACTTTTAGAACCGGAGTATCGCGTAAGGCGGCATGGTTCGTCACTCGGAAATTAGTTTCGTTGATCAAGAGCAAACGATTGGACGCTTGGTGGGAGAGTAAACTTGCACTGGGGAGGGGTATTGAAATGCCCGGGGTGAAAATGGCATGTCTCTTCCCACCATCGATAGTCATTTTGTTCGGCCGTCCCAAGCACGGATTCACGTCTATTCTAAATAATCAACGATACGTTTACGCCCCGATGCGAGTATTATGGACCTAGAGGTGCTTCTTCGACCTTCAACACAACCTCTAGCGATGCATTCACAGAAGATCACTCGTGTAGATGTCTCAGGCTTAAGGGTGGGGGTTTCGTAAGGTATAACACAACATTTTATGAGCAAGCTAAGAATATGACTCCACTGATGGTCAGCATCTTAGAAATCACTTCTGCTCCTCGATTACCCAATCGGTAGATAGGTGATACATGGGCATTTGCGCAAGGAATTATTATTTTTTCCCCAAAAAAAAGAGGGGAGTGGAAATAGAAGCGAGAAAGGAGGACAATACGTTATTCCCCCGCACACCTTTTGGTGAGGGGAAACAAAAGTGCCCTTTTAGGCTTGCATGTTTTTATGCAAGTGAAGTGGGCTTTTTGCGGGTTTGCGCATTTCTGCGTTTATAAGTCATTGGCTCTAGGTTTCCAGGCTTATGTAACTGGAAGAGTAGGGTTTTCGTGGCTTGGGTATACAAGTACAGTACAGTGAACTTTGCTCGTGGAGGAGGGTTGCCGATACTAAGCCGCCTCGAAAGGTTGTTTCTCTGAGCATTTGATACCCGATGATCTTGGATATCATGTCTTTTAATGGGGGATTGATCTCATTTATCCTGTGGCAGCGATATAGCGTATATTTTCATCAGGAGGAGAGAGGGGTTTCAGATTTAGGAGCACTGTATCGGTAGGGAATTTGTTTGCTGGCAACATATTTGCCAAGTTCAGGACATACCGGTATGAGGAGGTGTACCAGTATATAAAATTTGGAGCCTTGAGGAGCCTCAATGAGAGTGCACTTTCTTTCTTTCTTTCTTGCTTCTTCTCAAGAAGGGTTTTATGACATACTTTGTGAATGGATTACCGGCATCTGTGCGCGAATGGGCTGTGTGACTCATGGGTTCAGTTTTCATTGAGGGGGAGGTTGGGGTTGTTACTCGTGCCATGAGGGGCGTCTAAGGCCGGTTTTGGGCATACCGGTATCGGTTATCGCAGCAGATGTGGTATTGGACGAGGTCTTTGGACTGCACGGCGCTACTGGTACCAGTACTCGAGTAATGGTAAGGGGAGTTGGGTTGAAGTTCGATGGCAATAGACTAAATGCCATATCGATAAGAGAAGGGATAGACTCTACTGTACTGCACGACCGCAAGGTTCTCACACTTTCCCTTGTGTTGTATTATGAGCGCCTCAAGAGCTATACCTATTGACAGCAGGACAGCGAGAGCCTTTCAGATGGCAATTTTTGAATACCGGTATGTCTCCAGGGGACATTGTGAACTTTATCACAGCTACACTAGCGCGTTATCAAGCTTGGCCTCAACCCGGCTAGGGTGGGTTGTGCTGGTTCAGAGTTTTTTTTTGCGTGACCTCCAGTACAGTACCGTACGGTATTCTCCTACTGTACTGCGGTGCTCGAGTACTCGTATCGGCACCAGTGCGGGGGATGCTGCCTTCCAGGCTCCAGAGAGGGGCATGAGAAGGCTGCCATCTCGTGCCCAGAAGATCTCACACGGGATCGCGGCGGAACGGCAGTTATTTTGTGATATTATACGGTGTTAGACTCTCGTGGCCCTGGGTGCCCCTGGCTTTCAACGATCCTTTCGAACTGAATCAGACTAGTGGCGGCGGGCGGAGTGTGACAAGAGTCACGCTTCCCGCACCAAAGCCAGAGGAGCAGCCCATTTTGAAATAAGACCTTTCCTCTCTCCGGACCCAGGAAAGAAGAGTCCGTCTCGTTTATATGCTTGTCGCTTACGGTATTATTCGGTAGGCGAGTTAAAGTCACCGCGAGCTTCGAACCTCCCTTCTCCGTTTCTCCTCCATCTCCGCCCTACAGGAAAAGGGGGAAAAGAAAAAAGATCACTCCTCGCACTGAGGTTGTAAGTGATAAACGGCGTTGTCAGCCCACGCTGCCCCAATCCGCAACTCTAAACTCTAAACCCTACCCTCCCTCGGTTCTGCCTATCATAACTATCATCCACCTCCCGTCCTCCCTCCACCCCTTCTCTCTTCCAAGACACAAACTTGCGAGCCCTCCGACATCACTACTGAGATCTCTTTTGCACTGCCTTCTTATTAGGCAATCACTTGCGTCGCTAGAGGCTGTACCCCCTATCATCCCTTGCGCTACGGTACTTAACGCGTCTGGGCGCTTCTGGTTACCACTGGATCCCCGGGCAAACCTCAATTGACTTGTACGTATCCGAACCCGAATAAAACCACCCCTTCCGAGTTGCTTCCGAGTTTTTTTCCTCGACACCCCTATCTATCGTACACCAGCCTGTTCCTCCGACTCAACGAAGTTTAGTTCCTCGCGATAATGACCCCTCGTGTTGAGGGAGACGCAGCGCGCAAGCGCAGCCAGGTAAATATTCCCTTCAATGACCATCTTTATCTTGAACTTTTTGTATGATATGTGTCGTTATGGAGCACAAAGATCAAATCTAACGGTATTAATCTGTCTCGCGTAGCCGTCATCCCCGGCCTCTAATAAAAATTCACCCAAGAAAGTCAAGCTCGATGGCGATGTTGACGAAGTCGATGGGAGTGCTATGGTCGAGGATGGAGAACCTGAGCCTAAGGAATCCCCGGATTCCCCACTAGGGCCGCCAGGAGATGTTACAATTACTCGTACTCCAGCATCCTCCCCTCCTCCTCAGGACACACAGGTGGCTTCTCAGTTTTACTATCCACCGCTCGCTGAGCAAGGAGTCGACGATGATGACGAAACCATCTGGGGATACCTTTGGCCGTTGACACAGAAAAATCAGAGTGTTATCAAGCTCAACAAGATACCCCGGGTTTCTACTCCAAATAAGGAATCTCCGAAAGGCGCGGAAAAGAAGAAACCTAAAAGTAATAAGAAAAATGGGACCGGTGGATTCGTGATTGGGCGTCATGTCGAGTGTGACTTAGTTATCGACCATAACGTTATCTCAAATAGACATTGTGTGATATACAAGGTAGCAATTGTCCCTCAGTGCCCCTAGGACGCTTATATGTGAATGATGGCTGACGTGTGCCTTGTTTGAGTAGGAGAATGCTGGTTCGCAGCCTGTTGCGGTTCTTGAGGATTTATCTAGCAATGGTACCTGGGTCGCCGGTGTTATAATTGGTCGCAACCGTAGTCGTACTCTAGAAAATGGTGATGAAATCGAGTTCCCAGGAGGATTTCAGTACACTTTCAGATACCCGCCTCACATGCAATCGAGCGCTTTCCGCACTGCCTACGATCTTGGCCAGCAGCTCGGCTCCGGCCATTTCGCTACTGTTCATCTCGCCGTTGATAAGAAGTCGGGACAGGAGTTTGCAGTGAAGATCTTCAGAAAACGTCGTAATGAGGATAAGAGCAAGACTTCTGGGTTGCAGCAAGAGATTGCTGTCTTGATGTCTGTTAATCACCCCAACATATTGTGCCTCCAGGGCACCTATGACGAAGATGATGGCGTCTATCTCGTTCTGGAATTGGCTCGTGAGGGAGAATTGTTCAACTACATTATCCGCAATACCAAACTTTCGGAGGTGGATACTCGCAAGGTCTTTGTTCAGCTGTTCAATGGCCTGAAATATCTAGTTTGTTCAGCCTGTAAATCCAATTACACTTATTGGAATCCTTTCTGACATTGGAGAATATAGCATGAACGCAATATCGTTCATCGTGACATTAAGCCGGAAAATATTTTGCTTTGTGACACCGATCTTACGGTTAAATTGGCAGATTTCGGTCTTGCCAAGATCATAGGCGAAGATTCATTCACTACCTCACTGTATGTGCCGTTTTATTATCCTCACCTTGTTGTCTGGCTGCGGTTCAGCTAACCTGAGTGTGTGAATACAGCTGTGGAACGCCTAGCTGTGGGTCTTTTAGTCCTATTGCCTATTAAGTGGAAGCTGACAGATTTAGATGTGGCGCCGGAAATCTTAGAGCCCTCTCGTAACAGGAAGTACACCAGAGCTGTTGATATGTGGTCCCTTGGAGTTGTCCTTTACATTTGTCTATGCGGGTTTCCCCCGTTCAGTGACGAATTGCACACACCGGACAATCCGTATAGTCTATCGCAACAGGTTTGCTATATTTTTTCATTCTCTTGTGCTTCACTGTCTACTGTTATACCTAACATACCTAAAAAGATCAGAGAAGCTAAATACGATTTTCCATCCCCTTACTGGGATAATATTGCGGACCCCGCACTTTATTTGATCGAGTCTATGCTTGAAGTAAATCCGAACAAGCGGGTCACTGTCGACATGGCGTTGAAACATGCCTGGACTGTTGAAGGCACTTTCAATCCCGCGCAGTCGTGTGACTCTCTGGTTGGAGCTCTCGAGACGATGGGACTTAGGAGGAGCGTCGGTCGTGAGCGCACTCTGTTGGCAGAGCATCCGGAAATCAGGCCGACTAGGGCTGTTGAGGCTGTCGTTGTGTCGCCTGTTACGTCACCTTCGGTGGTCCCTGAATCTGAGGGCGGAGGAGAGGAGGTTGTGGCCGGAGAAACAGAGGTACGGGAAGGAAACCCTTCTGATATACCAGCCGTCATGACCGCTTTTATGCATGTTGGGGGGCGAGGTGGTGATGAGACTTTGTACCCTGACGATTCATTTGCCGAGGGCGTTTAGGTTTGATTAGTTAGCCAAGAGGGAGTGATTCGTGCGAATACAGATCTTTGTTTCTTGTTCACGGTCACATAGGTCGACCCTATATTTTCGCGCGCTTCTTCAAGCAGATTACTTTTAAGTTACTCCAGAGCTAAAAGAGGGGCGGGTTGGTGATTTTTCTTCTACTGGTGGATCTTAGGGGCATTTGCAAGGGAGGGAGGGGTGGGCGAATATTCAGGTGGTATCTTTGCGGTTTTTTCTTATTTTTCCGGCATTTCTCTTTCATACCATAAAAACAGTCTCTCTCCTACCTTCTCCACATAAGCGAGGTTTAAACATCTGGGGCTTATCTTCGTTTCTTTTCAACAAAAAATATTTTCACTGGGT
This sequence comes from Tuber umbilicatum, assembly GCA_003313605.1. NCBI lineage: Eukaryota > Fungi > Ascomycota > Pezizomycetes > Pezizales > Tuberaceae > Tuber > Tuber umbilicatum. Next base: position 8,308 of record QLOI01000208.1, on the reverse strand, counting down.
CTTCTTAGTTTAAAGGGCGGCGAGCATTATTATTACTGATTTCGATTCTTGAATAGGTGGTGGTAGTGATGGGGTTTGTGATGTCGAGCTTTGTTTCCTCGGAGGATTAATGTAACCATAATTTCGTCTTTTTCCTTGTGAATTACCTTTCGGTATGATACTACCGTAGTAAAGCTTGCGAGCTTTGAAAAAAAGACACTGGTATCATATAAGTACTGTACTCGAGTACTGTATTGATAGCGACGTCTCCTTGGCACAATTGGTTGTCTGCCCCGAAACACAGCCTCCGGTGGCAACACGGCAATAACACGGCTATTACGGCACCCCCTCTGCCAGCCTTGACGATGGGGGGGTTAGGCCAGGTGAGCCTCAAGACCCCCCATATGGTACGCAATGGTACCGTAGTCGTGTTCGCAAACGCCAGAAAATTGCGAGCAACTGCCAGGTCTCTCGAGTGGGCAGTGTTAAGTACCGTCTGTAATCGTACTCAATTATCCGAAAATACGAGCCGTGGGTTTGTATGGGCGCTCAGATACGCACTTGGAATGAAATAAGGTTACTCAGATATGCAACGGATTTTCAGCCATATATTTTGCGAATCCCTGTTTCCTGATACTGGTGCTTGTTGCCTGGGACGAGTGTTCAACTCATTTACTTAGTAATGGAATAATTCCCGGATTGTTCCTGAACTCTGTCGCTCTCCAGGGGTAAACTATCCTTACCCTCTAGATAGGAACTGCCAGTACGAGTACGGTAGGGAGATCAACCGACGGCGCCATTTGGCACGATTCGATTGTACGGAGAGAATCGATGAGCCAGGGTTTCTGCCGGCACCCCGCACGGGCGTGATCGTAACTTCACTACATTTGCTCGCTTTCGAGGTCGTGGGCTTGTTTCTATCATTCGATAGGGAAGATTTAATATTTGGGTCCTCTACTCGTGGCGGGGCGAGAATTCACGAAGATGGGAAATGGGATGATGATATTCGACGTGAAATTGGCGTGTAACTTAAATGGTTTTCTCCTTTTTTTCTTTTCTTTTTTGTTTAGAATTCATTCTATTTGTTCGCGTTTTGCCCGGGCACAATAATGCTGCTACTTGTATTGGAATACCATTGCAATTACCGGTATCACTATCGGCGGAGGAACCGCACCGTATCCAACCGTATTCGTAACATAAAATAATACGAATACGCCTGTTGAAAATGAGATGTCGACGGGTGCATACGTGCAGGGCAGGGCTCAACGCAAGCACGCGGTCGAGTTGGGCAAAGGTTATTTTGCGCCAAGAACCCTAGCGGGATTGCTCCAACTCCCTTTTCTGATGCCAATCCCGTTATCCCCTTTTCACGGGATTTTGCTACCTTCTATTTTCATCTTTCCTTTTTTCCTTACTTTCCCTTCTCACCTCACCCTTCTGCTTTCCTTCTTTCCTTTAACTACCTCCTCCCCTCCCGTCCGTTCAATTGCCGCCGGTTCAACTTCACCCTTTCGCCCTGTTTGTTCTTGGTTGTGCTTTATCTAACGTTTAGAGTTTTATTACGACAACGACAACAAAATGGGTGTCTTGTCAACTCTGTTGGTCCCCATGGGGCCTTACTATGAGGAGCTTATGAAGCTTGGTGGACCTGCATTGTGCGGAATTGGGTTCATTGCTTTTCTTGTGTTGTCCGTCATTATCAATGTTCTCCAACAGCTACTTTTTAAGGATCCTACGAAGCCTCCAGTGGTCTTTCATTACTTCCCATTTTTCGGAAGCACGGTGGTGTACGGAATGGATCCTTACAAGTTCTTCTGGGAATGCCAGAAGAAGGTTTGTTTTCTGGGGTTTATATGCTAATTGTGGTATGAGGCTAATGTTTGCGTGCCGTAGTACGGGGATGTCTTTACCTTTGTCATGTTGGGGAGGAAAATGACGGCAACATTGGGTCCTAAGGGGAACGATTTTGTGTTTAACGGAAAGCTCTCGGAGGTTAGCGCGGAAGATGCCTATGCACATTTGACGGTTCCTGTCTTCGGTGAGGGCGTTGTTTACGATGTTCCCAACCATGTTCTCATGGAGCAGAAGAAGGTATATCCCTCTCGCTAACACTGGGAACTCCACTGACAAGTTTGCTTCTAGTTCATGAAGTTCGGCCTTACTACTGAGAACTTCCGTTCATATGTCCCCCTTATCGTCGAGCAGGTTGAGGGATACATTAAGAAGTCCAAGTTTTTCAAGGGCGCAAAGGGTTCTGTTCCTCTTTCGGAGATCATTCCTGAGCTCACTATCTTTACCGCCGCGCGTACACTCCAGGGCAAAGAGATTCGTGATGCTTTGGATGGCTCTTTTGCCACATTGTACCACCATTTGGATTCTGGTTTCACCCCTATGAACTTTTTGTTCCCGTGGTTCCCCTTCCCACAAAACAAGCGCAGGGATCATGCTCAGCGCACCATGGCTCAATTCTACATGGAAAAGATTGACAAGAGGCGGGTGGATGAAAAGGGTAGTGATGGCCAGGAGCGCTCGGACATGATGTGGAATCTTATGAACTGCTCCTATAAAGATGGGCGTAAGGTGACTGATAAGGAGATAGCTCATATGATGATTGCTCTTGTAAGTTTGATCATATGTCGTGACGTTTTCAAATTTCTTAAATTTTTGTTTAATTTAGCTCATGGCTGGGCAACACACTTCAATGGCAACCATTACATGGATGTTGCTCCATGTTGCTGCTCAACCGAAGCTTGTCGCCCGGATTTTTGCAGAGCAGAAGCGTGTGTTCGGTGACGAACTCGCTCCTTTGTCATATGAGAAGCTCCTCGAATGCACCTTCCTTGGCCAAACCCTCCGCGAGACTCTCAGAATTCACCCGCCTCTTCACTCTATTCTCCGAAAGGTCAAACGTCCCATGCATGTCGACGGGACCAACTTGGTTATCCCCAAGGGTCATTACCTGCTCGCTGCCCCTGGAGTTTCTGCCATGGACCAGAAATACTTCAAGGAGCCCAACCGCTTCGACCCCAGCCGCTGGGAGGATCAAAAGGCTGAAGAAGAGGCTGAGAAGTTTGATTTCGGATTTGGTCTTATCTCTAAGGGCACCGCGTCCCCCTACCTTCCGTTCGGTGCTGGTCGTCATAGGTGTATTGGTGAACAGTTTGCGAACGTCCAACTGATGACTATCATGGCGACTTTTGTTCGTAACTTTGAGATACAGAGGCCTGGTGGTGGCGATGACGTTCCTGTTCCCGACTACTCTGTTTGTTCCCCTACTGCCTTTTAACTCTTTGCGCAATTACTAACGGAATCACAGTCTATGATCGCTCTCCCGACTCCCCCGTGTACCATCGAGTGGGTTAAACGTGATCCTTAGTTTAATTGTTGATTTGGTGGCAGATGGGAGGGGTGAAACAAGAACTGATCGGAAGGTGTAATGGGTGTTTGCTTTTTTTCCTTTTTTTTCTTAGCACGTTCCAAATATCAGCCACTTTTGCTTTGCATATTTCTTTTTTTATGTGTATAAACCTAGATATCGATATTAATTGACTAGTTTCGTGATGGTAATGATAATTTTTATAGAAGATGGAGATTGTGTTGACCTTATTTGATCTTTCTCTTTTTTTATAGCTATGTTTCGGGGG
>QLOI01000207.1:0-12732 GCA_003313605.1 Tuber umbilicatum | reverse complement strand
GAAACAAGGGGCAAGATAGAATACTGCGGAAGCTATGCTCTTATTAGATAGCGGGGCTACAGGACCAGTTCTTAGTACTCGATGGGTTAAGGAAACCCAGATACAATGTGTGCGAAGAACAGTATCTTGTCCCATCTCAGATGTCAGTGGTAATAACAAACCTGGGTCAGGTACGTACTACACCAAGGAGGTGAAGATGCGCATTGTAGATCACACGAATAAGATGCTGTTTGAAGATACCGACATGAGTAACTTAAAGTTTGATGAATACTTACCAATGTTGTGGTTAAAGGAACATTATCCATGTATTGACTGGAAACAAGATATTCTGAAGTGGAGATCAGAATATTGCAAAGCAAATTGTTCAGGTCCTAGGAGACTTCTACAATTTATAACCGAAGAGGAAATGTTAGCAAAGGACTTCTATCTTGATGTACCTCTTGGGAATGGCACAGTTCACGGATGAAGATGAAGCAGATATTAAGCTAAAGCTCCTACCTGAGTACAAGAACTGTGTTGATATCTTCTGCCAACAGAGAATTGAATCTCTACTGGAGCATTTGAAGTATGATCACAAGATTGAGCTACTTCCGAATACAACTCCACCTTTTGGTCCAATTTATCCTCTATCGGAAAATGAGCTTAAGGTCCCCCGCGAGTATCTTGATGAGATGCTGCCTGCGGGGAAGATAAGGAGGTCAAGCTCTCCTGCTGCTGCGCCTATCCTGTTTGTGCCAAAACCAGATGGCACTCTACGGTTATGTATAGACTACTATGGACTAAATAAGATCACGGGAAAAAACAGATATCCTCTACCGTTGATGAATGAACTTTGAGACAGACTCGGGAAAGCACTGGCGTTCACTAAGTTAGATCTTAAAAATAGATACTACCATTTGTGGATGGCCGAAGGAGAGGAATGGAAGACAGCATTCCGATGTCGGTACCGTTTATATGAATATACCTTAATGCCTTTTGGGTTATGCAACGCCCCGGCAACTTTCCCGGGTATGATCAATGAGGTCTTTCAGGATCTATTTGATGAAGAGGTCATCGCCTACATGGACAACATATTGATCTACTGCGAGACAATGGAGGAACATGTCTCCTGGATCCGTATAGTAATAGAACAGCTTAGGAAAGCTTTCTTATAGGTCAGTATAAAGGAATAAACCTTCCATAAGAGAGAGGATGATTTTCTAGGATAGACGATATCCAATCATGAAATATCCATGACTCAGGCGAAGGTTGCCAAGCTCAAGTAATGGCTATTGCCGAATAGTGTTCTTGAAGTCCAGAGCATTATGGGATTTGCAAACTTCTATCTAGGGTTTATAGAAGGATTCAGCAAGAGTGCGGAACCTCTCACCGACCTAACAAAGAACAATATTGAATTCCTGTGGACACAGGCGTGTCAAGAGGCCTTTGATTTTTTGAAGGGAAAATTTACAACAGGGCTTATATTAGTACACTTTGACCCTGAACGTCAAATAAAGCTAGAAACTGATGCTAGCGACTTTGCGCTAGGAGCCATATTATTCCAGTTGTGTGAAGACGATAAATGGCATCCGGTGGCCTTTCATACTAGAAAGTTCTTCCCAGCAGAGATAAATTATGATGTCCATAATAAGGAAATGACTGCAATCGTGGCAGCATTCAAAGAAGGTGATCATTTACTGCGGTCAGTGGCAGATCAGATTACCATTTATACTGATCATAAGAACTTGGAATAATTCAATAGTACCAAGATTCTGAACAGTAGACAACACCGCTGGGCTGAGTACTTACAACCGTTCAACCTCCAGGTAGTTTACCGTGAAGGAAGGTTGAATGAAAAGGCTGACGCACTGTCTAGGCATTGGGACTACCACCTTGAAGTGGGGGGTAATTCTCAATCAAATTCTATGAAGAGCTTTTTTTGCCCAGGACAACGGGTTGTTCAACATGAGCGGGACATCTTGTGACCACAGGTGTTGCAGGTATACAAAGGATTCTGATCACAATCCGCATTCCTAGAGTGACTCAAGCAGGCTGCAATTAAGGATAAGGAATACTTGAAGATCCTTAGCTCGGTTAAGGAAGAGGCCAAGGAGGTCGATCCTAACATTATGATTGAGAAGGACTTACTTCTTTACAAGAACCGTTGGTACATACCGGCGGATGAGGAGTTAAAAGGTACAATCATGGATGCTGATCATGACTCTCGCTTAGCGGGACACTTTGGAACATATAACACTATGGAAAGGATTAGGGCAAACTTCTACTGGCCTAAGATGGATGACTATATCATACACTATGTTCGCATATGAGATATATGCCAGCGAAGTAAGATAGCACAACATAAGAAGTTTGGATTGCTTAAGTCCATCACGGTGCCGTTGCGACCATGGAAGGCAATTTCAGTGGACTTCATCGTCGCATTACCAGAGTCGAAAGAGTATACGAAAATCAAGGTCATAGTAGATAGATTTTAGAAGTTTGCTCATTTCGTACCCTTGGCAATGGAAGTACCTATAGGTGACTTATCCTTAATGTTTCTAAAGGAGGTTTGGCATTTCCATGGGCTACCAGAGAGTATTATATCAGATCGTGATAGTGGATTTACATCAAAGTTTTGGACTAGCTTAATAAAATTGTTAAGAGTTCAGCTTAATGTTTCTACGGCCTTTCACCAAGAAACTGATGCTCAAACTAAAAGGGTAAACCAGACTCCGGAGCAATATTTTCGGAGAAAGTGTTCCTACCAGCAGGACGATTGGGCAGAGCTTCTTCGCTGAGCGGAATATACTTATAACACCACGACATCGGAATCGACGAAGGTGTCTCCCTATGAGATCCATTATGAGTTTAACCGAGAAAAGAATTAGTCAGGGTCCGTATCAGAAAGTCGAGGTATACACCCAAGCAGTGAGCTATTGGTTAAGGATTGGGAAGGGACATGGATTGAAATTCGCGATACTTTACATAAGGCTCAAGAGAGGCAACGGAAATGGCATGACCAAAAGAGATTGCCAGCACTGGAATATACAATATCAGAGGATATCAATGCGGGTCGGGCTAAGTGGGCTGACTGAGTAATGTGGAATTGAAATAACATAGCAACAAAACGACCGACGGAGAACCTTGATCATCGCATGTTCGGTCCGTTTCTGGTCTTACAAAAGGTTGGCTCAGCAGCGTCTGAGATTCAACTCCATGAACGATGGGGTTTATATCCAGTCTACAATGTTGGTCTCTTGGAACCATACAGGGATGACTCAACTGGCAGGCGTACAGTGGAGGTATCAATTCCCAATAAAATAGATAATGAGCCTAGTTATATTATAGAAACCATCCTTAACAGCCATTGGTATAATGGAGTGCGTCAAAAGTTTCCAAAACGATTTGTCCCATACTTGGTTAGGTGGAAGAGTTATGGTCCAGAGGATAACTCATGGGAACCATATGAGATGTTAGAGGGAACAGGCATACAAGCGATCGGAGATTTCCGTAAACAATACTTGTAGAAACCCAAGGATCATAGGTAGTAAAGACAGAGACTGGAAATAAATGAAACAGGTAGAGGCCAAGGGCGGCCCTAGAGGAGAGAGGGGTGATGTAACAACGCTGCTGGATCTTTCAGTAGACTTAGTCGTATCCCATGCCGGAGCCTGGAAGGGTTAGGTTAGGCTAGGCTAGTGACTCTACCAAAAGGTTACCGTGTGGACTAAGCAAATGGTAATACTTAGACTGCAAACAAGAAAGGTCTACCTGGTAGGTAGGGAAAGTCTACACTGCGGGATCAGAAGTCTTCCAATGTAACGACCCTGCTGGATCTTACAGTAGACTTAGTATTATCCCATGCCGGAGCCCGGAAGGGTTACGGTTAGGCTAGTCAGCTAACTCTATCAAAGGGTTACCATGTGGACTAAGCAAATAGTAATGCTTAGACTGCGGACGAGAAAAGGTATACCGGGTAGGTAGGAAAGTCTACGCTGCAAGTTCGGAAGGTCTCCAAGAGTTCCAGTGAGTTACCCTAACTAAGGCAGGTAGTTACCCTACCTTAGGGAGTATAGTTACCCCACCTTGGTAAACAGGTTACCCTACTTTGGGATAGGAGTTACCCTACCTTGAGCGTAAAAGGTTACGCGAAGTTTCGGGAAAAGTCATAGGATTGTTTGTTACGCAAGATTAGATACGAGGTTCGAATCTGGGCTCAATCGGGAAATCCGTTGTTGAGCTACGAACCGAAGAGAATCTTACCTTTGACAAACATTGAGACATCTGAGTCCAACACCCCCCTATGGCCCCGATGTACAGACAATGCGTCATGGGCCAACTATAGGGAAGTTGCTGGTTTACTAGTAAAAGCATACGATTGAAGACGGCGGTGTGATACCGCAAACGTTGTCGCCGTCCTTCCGACTGGAAGCTGTTCGCAGGATATATGAAGGGGCATGGGGCGACCAAATGGTTACACGAGAATTGATTCTCGATTGCATACACCACTGATCCTTATAAGCCTACGGTGGTAGGTATGTAAGGTATACCCGGAAGCCTGGGAGGCCTCCGGTTAAGTGGTAGACCTACGACTCCCGTATGTCTCCGAATGACTGTAACATGTCTGGAGGTTGTTAGCAAGCTCTAGATCGTAGTAGTCTTATCTTTATTGAGGTGTTTATTACCAGTGGCTACGGGTAGCGCCTCTATAAGCCAATGGCTTAACTGTCTCATCACGGGAGTCCGTAGACCAAGCTATCGTGTCGAAGACAGAAGAAGATGATAGACTTGTCAGACGTAATGATTGTCTACGAGACTTGCATAGATGAATACGAATGGGACAGTGAGTTCGATATTAGACTAGGTTATCAGTAACCTGTGAGTTCGCCACTAACAGGTCAGCGATAAGAAGAGTTTTCTCCTGCAGATGATTGCGTGTATCAGGATACCGCATGAACACTTCACATCGGATAATGAACTAGCAGAGCCGGCTGACATTCGGTAGAATGTTAGCCCGAGGCCCAGAGGAGATGGGCATGCTCGCGACGGTGGTGAGCTTAGGAGTGATGGAGGGGAACTGGCAATATAATTCTACTTAAGTATATGTGAGACCTCTTCTCCTAAGACGATCAACTATCCTCTCGAGAACTTATCGTGTAAAGCTGCGGCTTAACGATATTAAGCTTCACTGTTAAAGTTTTCTCTCTTACATGTTTGTTCTTCACTTTGCGTACGGAGAAAGCTTTGGTACGGCCGCATCCTTGGGATTCATCATCCCACAGGGAGCCCCCGTTACATCCGAGAGTCCCGGCGAGTTACCCTACCTTAAGGACTATAGTTACCCTATCTTGGCAAAGTGGCTACCCTACTTTTGGATAGGAGTTACCCTACCTTGCATGAAAAAGGTTACGGGAAGTTCTGAACAATATCATAGGATTGTTCAGTACGCAACATTAAACAGAAGGTTCGAATATGGGCTCAATCGGGTAATTTATTATTAATCTACCAAACGCTGGAAATCTCGCCTTGGACGAACATTGGCAAATCTGTGTCCAACACGCCCCTCTGGCCCCAATGTATGAATAATGCGTCATGGGCTTACAGAAGGGTAGTGGCTAGTTTACTGGTAAAAGCCTATGATTGAAGAGTGCAGCCTAAAACCATATAGGTTGTCACCGTCCAGTCCACCAGAAGCTGTTCACAGGATATATGAGGGGGCATGGGGCGATAGAATAGTTACAGGAAAGATTATTCTTGAGTGCATACATCACTGATCCTTATAAGCCTATAGTGGTAGGTATCTGGGTATACTGGAAGCCCGGGAGGCCTCCGGATAAGTGGTAGACCTTCGACTCCTGTATGTTCCCGAATGACTGTAAGATATCTGGAGGTTATTAGAGAACTCTAGATCGTAGTAGTCTTGTCTTAGTAGACGTGCTTAGTGTCAGTGGCTACTGGTAGCTCCTGTATAAGCCAATGACTTAAGCATCTCATCACGGTAGTCCGTAGACTGAGCTATAGTGTCCAATAATCTTGAAGAAGATAGACTTGCAGAACGTAGTGGCACCCGTGAATGGTAGTCTACAGGACTTGCATTGACGAATACCTATCGGACAGTGAGTGTTGGGCATATGCAATTCCAACACCCCCCTCTGGCCCTGATGTAGGGCCCGGATGACCCCGCAGTACAGTGTGAAGTTGCTAGTTACAAGCAAAAAACGCGAAAATGGCAGCTTCCCCGTAACACCTTATAAGTCGTCACCGTCCGTCCGACTGGCAGTTGTTCGCAGGATATATGAGAGGGGTAGTGTGTACTGTTTATACAGCTGGAATCCAGTATATGATATAAGTGATATTTGCCTGAGCAGAAAAGGCTATCGAATCAGAATACAATAACGCTGCACATTGACCGACTACGAACAGTCATTGGTCCGCAAGAACGGACGGGAGTTAAGGGGACATAGCTGCAACCCCATTCTCGCTAAGTAAATTGACGAAGCGATGGGGCACCGAGCCTGCCAACTCTACGTAAAGATAATGCAGTCATGCCTCTGTGTTGTCACCGTTGTCTGAGATTGAGACTAATCACCTCAATAACAGAGGAACGACTGGTATGTTCCCATTGGCGTGGTATACTAAGACTAAGTTCATATGGCAAAGGCATTGTTCACTTCTGACTGGTGGAGTCTCGAACACCCTCAGGAAGAAGGAGTAAAATAAGCTGAAAGATCGGAGGCTGGGAATTATCGAGGGTCAACAAGTGTTCGCACTTAAGATTGATAAGACGAAAGACTAGTAGTTGTTGCGGAGGTACTTAGTTAGTATTGGTATTAGATGTACCGGCCGCGGAAACCCATGCGGGATATAAATATAAGAGTTCCTTCCCAGCTATTAGACAGACAGAAACGGAGATGAGATCTTATCAACATAAAAGGTTATTATCTACACTTCATACTCTTAGTAGTTTTAGCAAAACGAGTATTAGCGATTAACTCACGACGCCTTCCTGACACTACTCAGTTATCAAACACTTAAAACGCTTAACCTTACTCTACTGAGCTCTTAGTGGGTTACCCATAACAAGTGAGTTCGATATTAGACTAGCTGATAAGTAATCAGTTGGTTCGCCACTAATAGGCCAACGATGTGAAGAGTTTTCTCCTGCAGCTGGATGTATAAATCAGGATGCTGCATGAACACTTCACGCTGCATAATGAACTAGGAGACCCTGCAAAAATTTGGAAGGAAGTTAGCCTGAGGCCCAGAGGAGATGGCCATACTCGCGATGGTGGTAAACTTAGGAGTAATGGAGAGGAGCTGGCAATATAATTCCACTTAAGTATATGCGAGGCCTCTTCTCCTAAGATGATTAACTATCTTCTTGAGAACTTAATGAGTAAAGCTGCAGCTTAACAATATTAAGTTTTACCGTTAAGGTTTTCTCACTTACATATTAGTTCTTCATTTTGCATACGAAGAAAGTATCGGTACGGCCGCATCTGCCACGATTCTAGACTGACTTAGCCATTTCGCACTATCTCTCATGTACAGGTCATAGGGTTTTATTTGTTATATGGTTTTATGTTATTGATTTTGTACGAATGACCTGTTTAGAGGTCAGGAGATGTTTTACAGGACTCATAGTTGTGAGTCATATGTTATTGTTATGCGAATGACCCATTTTGAATCATATGATGTTATGTTTTCACATGAGTCGCGCTAGCGACTCATAGTTATATTGGTATTGTACAATGACTCGTTTGAGTCGTAACATGTTACACGAGTGTATGAGTCACAGTTGTGACTCATAATAGTTATTTGATTTGTAAGCGGGTTGTGGGAAGATCTATAAAAGGGACGGACTTGGGGCATGTAGATTGATCTTCAGTCAACCATCTAAGTTATTTCATATCAATATCTTTACGAATATACAGACTTTTACTCTTTAACAGATAACCTTCCTCTGCTTATAAGCAACAGAGTGTAACGGGGGCTCCCTGCGGGAAGATGGATCCCAAGGATGCGACCGTACCGAAGCTTTCTTCGTACGCAAAGTGAAGAACAAATATGTAAGAGAGAAAACCTTAACGGTGAAACTTAATATCGTTAAGCCGCAGCTTTACTCAATAAGTTCTTGAGAGGATAGTTGATCCTCTTAGGAGAAGAGGCCTCGCATATACTTAAGTAGAATTATATTGCCAGCTCCTCTCCATCACTCCTAAGCTCACCACCATCGCGAGCATGCCGATCTCCGCTGGGCCTCGGGCTAACATTACATCGAATGTTTGCCGGCTCTGCTAGTTCATTATCTCACGTGAAGTGTTCATGCAGTATCCTGATACATGCAATCAACTGCAGGAGAAAACTCTTCATATCGCTGTCCTGTTAGTGGCGAACTAACAGGTTACTGATAAGCTAGTCTAATATTGAACTCACTGTCCCATTCGTATTCGTCTATGCAAGTCTCGTGGACAACCATTACGTTTGACAAGTCTATCGTCTTCTACTGTCTTCGACACAATAGCTTGGTCTACGGACTCCCGTGATGAGACACTTTAAGCCATTGGCATATACAGGCGCTACCTGTAGCCACTGACGATAAACACCTCAATCAAGACAAGACTACTACGATCTAGAGCTCGCTAACAACCTCCAGATATCTTACCGTCTTTCGGAGACATACGGGAGTCGAAGGTCTACCACTTAACCAGAAGCCTCCAGGACTTCCGGTATACCTTACATACCTACCACCGTAGGCTTATAAGGATCAGTGGTGAATGCACTCCAGAATCACTTCTCGTGTAACCATTCGATCGCCCCATGCCCCATCATATATCTTGCGAACAGCTTCCGGTTGGAAGGACGGCGACAACTTATACGGTATTACGCCGCCATCTTCAATCGTAGGCTTTTACTTGTAAACCAGCAACTTCCCTACAGTTGGCCCATGACGCGTTGTCTGTACATCGGGGCCAGAGGGGGGTGTTGGACTCAGATTTCTCAATCTTTGCCCAAGGCAAGATTTTCTCCGGTTCGTAGCCCAACAACAGATTACGCGATTGAGCCCTGATTCGAACCTCCTATATAATCTTGCGTAACAAACAATCCTATGATTTTTCCCGAAACTTCGCGTAACCTTTTACGCTCAAGGTAGGGTAACTTCTATCCAAAAGTAGGGCAACCTGTTTACCAAGGTAGGGTAACTATACTCCCTAAGGTAGCGTAACTACCTGCCTTAGGTAGAGTAACTCGCCGGAACTCTCGGAGACCATCCGAACTTGCACCTTAGGCTTCCCTACCTACCCGGTATACCTTTTCTCGTTCGCAGTCTAAGCATTACCCTTTGCTTAGGTCACATGGTAACCCTTTGATAGAGTTACCTGACTAGCCTAACCGTAACCCTTCCGGGCTCCGGCATGGGATAAGCCTAAGTCTACTGTAAGATCCAGCAGGGTCGTTACACAGAGTTAATACTATAGGACTTAAAAGTTGAACGCGACTCTTGAGAATAGTATACCATAACTATAAAATAAGGAATCGCCGCCTGTTGCAAGCTAGCGAGATAAGGGAGATCGAGGAGCAATATTAACAGCATCCTTGGTATCCATCTTCCTACAGGGAGCCCCCATTACGTGAATAGAGGGTGAAGTCGTCAACATAAACCGTTATGTATATGTTGTGTTTAACGTAAACGAACATACATGGGTCAAGGGTTAATGTCGTAAAGCCTTTGGAGGTTACGAATTTAGCAATGACAGAATACTACTTGTTTCCTGATTGCTTAAGTCAATAGAGACATCCGTTAAGTTTCCATGCATTATTTCAGTTTCAGTCTCCTTGTTACGGTTACATGTAAACTTCTTCTTTTAATTCACCATAAAGGACAGCTGATTTAACATCAAATTGTCATGGTCGGCATTTGTTTTTGGCATTTAGTGCAAGGAGGAAGCAGAGTGATTCATATAGAATGAGAGGTGTAAAGGTTTCTTCTTAGTCGAAGCCAGGTATTTGTGAAAATCCTTTGGCAACAGCTCTTGCCTGATACCTTTCCATAGTTCCGTCTGAATTCTTTTTAGTTCTGAATACCCACTTAATATCTATCAACTTTCTATTAACCGGTTGATCGACAACATAGGAGGTTTTATTTTTCTTTAGTGCCATTATCTTATCATCCATAGCTGAGGTCCATTGATCTTTTAGTAGGCTGTTTACAGCTTCCCAATAGGTGGTAAGATCGGCATCTGGTATTTCTTCAACATCCCGCCCAAATCGTTATGGTAGACATGAGACAGTTCCAGAACTGGTCCGTATCGTATCATGATCCACAGGTTCTACAAGAGGTTCTGGGATTTGTGATGGGGTATTTTCATATTTGTCTGAATTATCAGGCGGTTGGGAAGGATGAACTTTGTTTGTTGTTTGTTAAGGTTGTTTTTCTAGTTCTGTTTCCAGAGGCTTATGGGGTAGTTTTGAGGCTATTGGATAGGAAGGTAGAAGAATTGTTGCAAAATTTTCCTTTGGTATAATAGTTTCTGTTGAGCAAGTGTTATGTTCATTGTGGTTTTCCAAGGGAGTTGACTTGTTTCTGAGACCTTATATTGCGATAGTGTATAAACTTGGTAGATTTTGTTGGAGGAAGTATATCCTACAAGGTATCCTTCGATGGCGAAGGGCTGTAACTGTGTTCCTGGTTTTCTGGATTTCTCTAGTATATGGACAAAGCATTTAGTACCGTATGAGCCCAGATGTTTAAGTGAGGGCCTTTTGTTATAGAAAGATTCAAGGGGCGTCGAATTTCCTATGAATGAGATTGGTAGTCTTTTACGGAGATATACAGTGGTTAAGACAGCTTTTCTACATAGTCTTACCATGAGGTCAGTCAACATTGATTAACTTAAGCGGTACGGGTACTAGGTTATGTTTTATGTTTTATTTCAAGTATCATTTGATACTTAGTATGTTTTATGTTTTGTTTTAAGTATTGTTTGATACTTAGTATGTTTTATATTTTGTTTAAAATATTGTTTGATACTTAGTATGTTTTATGTTTTGTTTGAAATATTGTTTGATACTTAGTATGTTTAATGATTTGTTTGAAGTATCGTTTGATTTCTATTTTTTGTTTATGCCATAATCAAAGGATTTGTGTATTTAAAGACCCATGAAGTCTGGCTTTGGAACAGCAGACTTCAACAGACAGTATTCTGAATATACTCGATTGAACAGTTACTTATTTATTGCGATCTTAAAGACTTTATTTATTTGCAATCATCTTGAAGCCTCCATCGGGCATTTACCATTGTTACTATCTTAGTACTTAGTAAGGCTACCATGAATCTATCGAACACCTGTGTAGGCCCCAGCGCAAACAGGTTACATTTTTTAAACTTCAATCCTGTGTATTGAAAGTTACGAACCTAGCACTGTACTAGGAGAAACACCTTCAAATTAGAAGGATCTCACTGTACTAGATCAGCAAGAAAGATCCCAAGAACCAAGTTATCCAATCCTAAATGGAAAGGGAAGGAGCCAGCTAGAACACTATCCGAGGAAGAAGAGGTTGCTAGCCAATTCACTCAAGTAGTGGAAGACCTCAGTGTAAGAACAACCCCCGGAGGGTTTCCATTATCACCACTCAGGCTACCGAAGCCACTACCAGAAAACAACTCAGACTCCAGCAGTGAGTCTAGTGAAATGTCATCCAAAAGAGGAGAACAACAAGGAGGAGGAGCCGAGGTTGCTCCTGTACAGCTGATGCCAAAACTGAGTTTCACACTACCACCTCCAAAACCAGTCACTGTGGAAGGCAAAGATCTTAAACTTGAGGCAGTTGAAAGATGGGCTAGAATCCTAGCAAATTACATGCGATTGCACGATGTTGGCATAAGACAACCACAAAATGGTCACTATGCAGGAGCATATACAGTGGGGCAAGCACACCAATTATATTTCCAAGTATCAGACGAGAATGACAACATCTCAGGAGTAGAGATCATTGAGGCTCTGAAAAAACGGTTCTAATCCTCCCTAACAAACTACATACTGTTCCACAAATTCGAAGCAATCTTGCAGAATGAGAATGGTTCAATAAGAAACATTACAGATGTAACAAGAGATCTTGCACCATTAAGAGGAAGGTGTCACGATTCTAGACTGATTTAGCTATTTCGCACTATGACTCAGGTACAAGTCATAGGATTTCATTTGTTATATGGGTTTATGTTATTGATTGTATGCCCATGACCTGTTTAGAGGTCATGGGATGTTTTACATGACTCACAGTTGTGAGTCATATATTATGGTCATGCGAATGACCCATTTTGGGACATATGATGTTATGTTTTCACGTGAGTTGCACTAGCAACTTATAGTTTTATGGTTATTGTGCAATGTCTCGTTTGAGTCATAGGATGTTACGCAAGTGTATGAGTCACAGTTGTGACTCATAATAGTTATTTAGATTTGTAAGTGGGTTGTGGCAAGATCTATATAAGGACGGACTTGGGTCATGTAGATAGATATGCTTCGCAACCGCTATCTACCTTGTCTTTGAAAACACATCAACACGCACTTTATCGTCAAACCTTTTCCTCCACGACTTCTTCCCCTCGTGCCCTGCCTTGCTCCTGAGACCTCTTAGGACAGATATCTGTGGCCTAGCCCAGTAATCCTATCTGGCCCTGGGACGATGGATCTCCCCCCCACACTCCCTTACCACTGCGCCTGCTCCCCCCCGCCCCCCCTCTGTTAGAT